>JANJGN010002861.1:0-57503 GCA_026770705.1 Isurus oxyrinchus
ACACACCCTGGACAGGTACAGCACGGGGTTAGATACAGAGTAAATCTCCTTCTACACTGTTCCCATCAAACACTCCCAGGACAGGTACTGCACGGGGTTAGATACAGAGTAAAGCTCCCTCTACACCGTCCACAGCAAACACTCCCAGGACAGGTACAGCACGGGGTGAGATACAGAGTAAATCTCCCTCTACACCGTCCCCATCAAACAGCCCCAGGACAGGTACAGCACGGGGTTAGATAGAGAGTAAAGCTCCCTCTACACCGTCCCCATCAAACACTCCCAGGACAGGTAAAGCACGGGGTTAGATACGGAGTAAATCTCCCTCTACACTGTCCCAATCAAACACTCCTAGGACAGGTACAGCCCGTGGTTAGATACAGAGTAAAGCTCCCTCTACAATGTCCCCATCAAATACTCTCAGGACAGGTACAGCACGGGGTAACATACAGAGTAAATCTCCCTCTACACCGTCCCCAGCATACACCCCCAGGACAGGTACAGCACGGGGTTAGATAGAGAGTAAAGCTCCCTCTACACCGTCCCCATCAAACACTCCCAGGACAGGTACAGCACGGAGTTAGATACAGACTAAATCTCACAGTACACCGTCCCCATCAAACACTCCCAGGACAGGTACAGCACGGGGTTAGATACAGAGTAAATCTCCCTCTACACTGTCCCCATCAAACACTCCCAGGACAGGTACAGCACGCGGTTAGATACAGAGTAAATCTCCCTCTACACTGTCCCCATCAAACACTCCCAGGACAGGTACAGCACGGGGTTAGATACAGAGTAAATCTCCCTCTACACTGTCCCCATCAAACACTTCCAGGACAGGTACAGCACGTGGATAGTTACAGAGTAAAGCTCCCTCTACACTGTCCCCATCAAACACTCCCAGGACAGGTACAGCACGGGGTTACATACAGAGTAATTCTTCTCTACTCTGTCCCCATCAACACTCCTGGGACAGGTACAGCACGGGGTTAGATACAGAGTAAAGCTCCCTCTATACTGTCCCCATCAAACACTCCCAGGACAGGTACAGCACGGGGTTAGATACAGAGTAAAGCTCCCTCTACACTGTCCCCATCAAACACTCCCAGGACAGGTACAGCACGGGGTTACATACAGAGTAAATCTTCCTCTACTCTGTCCCCATCAAACATTCCCAAGACAGGTACAGCACAGGTTTAGATACAGAATAAATCTCCCTTTACACTGTCCCCATCAAACACTCCCAGGACAGGTACAGCACGGGGTTAGATACAGAGTAAATCTCCCTCTACACCGTCCCCATCAAACACTCACAGGACAGTTATAGCACGGGGTTAGATACAGAGTAAATCTCCCTCTACACTGTCCCCATCAAACACTCCCAGGACAGTTACAGCACGGGTTTAGATACCGAGTAAAGCTCCCTCTACACTGTCCCCATCAAACACTCCCAGGACAAGTACAGCATGGGGTTAGATACAGAGTAAAGCTCCCTCTTCACTGTCCCCATCAAACACTCCCAGGACAGGTACAGCACGGGGTTAGATACAGAGTAAATCTCCCTCTACACCGTCCCCATCAAACTCTCCCAGGCCAGGTACAGCACGGGCTTAGAAACAGAGTAAATCTCCCTCTACACTGTCCCCATGAAACACTCCGAGGAGAGGTACAGCACGGGGTTAGCTACAGAGTAAATCTCCCTCTACACCGTCCCCATCAAACACTCCCAGGACAGGTACAGTACGGGGTTAGATACAGAGTAAAGCTCCTTCTACACTGTCCCCATCAAACACTCCCAGGACAGGTACAGCACGGGGTTACATACAGCGTAAAGCTTCCTCAACACTGTCACCATCAAACACTCCCAGGACAGGTACAGCACGGGGTTAGATACAGAGTAAATCTCCCTCTACACTGTCCCCATCATACACTCTCAGGACAGGTACAGCACGGGGTTAGATACAGAGTAAATCTCCCTCTACACTGTCCCCATCTTACACTCCCAGGACAGGTACAGCACGGGGTTAGATACAGAGTAAATCTCCCTCTACACCGTCCCAATCAAACACTCCCAGGACAGGTACAGCACGGGGTTAGATACAGAGTAAAGCTCCATCTACACTGTCCTCATCAAACACTTCCAGGACAGGTACACACAGGGTTAGATACAGAGTAAATCTCCCTCTACACTGTCCCCATCAAACACTCCCAGGACAGGTACAGCACGGGGTTAGATACAGAGTAAATCTCCCTCTACACTGTCCCCATCAAACACTCCCAGGACAGGTACAGCACGGAGTTAGATACAGAGTAAAGCTCCCTCTACGCTGTCCCAATCAAATACTCCCAGGACAGGTACAGCACGGGGTTAGATACAGAGTAAAGCTCCCTCTACACTGTCCCCATCAAACACTCCCAGGACAGGTACAGCACGGGGTTAGATACAGAGTAAAGCTCCCTCTACACCGTCCACATCAAACACTCCCAGGACAGGTACAGCACGGGGTGAGATACAGAGTAAATCTCCCTCTACCCTGTCCCCATCAAACACTCCCAGGACAGGGACAGCACGGGGTTAGATACAGAGTAAAGCTCCCTCTACACCGTCCCCATCAAACACTCCCAGGACAGGTACAGCACGGGGTTAGATAGAGAGTAAAGCACCCTCTACACCGTCCCCATCAAACACTCCCATGGCAGGTACAGCACGGGGTTACATACAGATTAAATCTCCCTCTACAATGTCCCCATCAAATACTCTCAGGACAGGTACAGCACGGGGTTACATACAGAGTAAATCTTCCTCTACACTGTCCCCATCAAGCACTCCCAGGACAAGTACAGCACAGGGTTAGATACAGAATAAAGCTCCGTTTACACTGTCCCCATCAAACACTCCCAGGACAGGTACAGCACGGGGTTAGATACAGAGTAAATCTCCCTCTACACTGTACCCATCAAACACTCCCGGGACAGTTACAGCACGGGGTTAGATACAGAGTAAAGCTCGCTCTACACTGTCCCCATCAAACACTCCCTGGACAGGAACAGCACGGGGTTAGATACAGAGTAAATCTCCCTCTACACCGTCCCCATCAAACACTCCCAGGACAGGTACAGCACGGGGTTAGATACAGAGTAAATCTCCCAATACACCGTCCCCATCAAACACTCCCAGGACAGGTACAGCACGGTGTTAGATACAGAGTAAAGCTCCCTCTACACCATCCCCATCAAACACTCCCAGGACAGGTACAGCACGGGGTTAGATACAGAGTAAATCTCCCAATACACCGTCCCCATCAAACACTCCCAGGACAGGTACAGCACGGGGTTAGATACAGAGTAAAGCTCCCTCTACACTGTCCCCATCAAACACTCCCAGGACAGGTACAGCACGGGCTTAGATACAGAGTAAATTCCCACTACACCATCCCCATCAAACAATCCCAGGACAGGTGCAGCACGGGGTTAGATACAGAGTAAACTCCCGCTACACCATCCCCATCAAAAACTCCCAGGACAGGTACAGCACGGTGTTAGATACAGATTAAATCTCCTTCTACACCATCCCCATCAAACACTCCCAGGAGAGGTACAGCACGGGGTTAGATACAGAGTAAAGCTCCCTATACACTGTCCACATCAAACTCTCCCAGGACAGGTACAGCACGGCGTTAGATACAGAGTAAAGCTCCCTCTACACTGTCCCCATCAAACACTCCCAGGACAGGTACAGCACGGGGTTAGTTACAGAGTAAATCTCCCTCTACACCGTCCCCATCAAACACTCCCAGGACAGGTACAGCACGTGGTTAGATATAGTGTAAAGCTCCCTATACAATGTCCACATCAAACACTCCCAGGACAGGTACAGCATGGGTTTAGATACAGAGTAAACCTCCTTCTACACCGTCCCCATCAAACACTTCCTGGACAGGTACAGCTCGGGTTTAGATACAGAGTAAATCTCCCTCTACACTGTCCCCATCAAACACTCCCAGGACAAGTACAGCACGGGGTTAGATACACAGTAAATCTCCCTCAACACTGTCCCGATCAAACACTCCCAGGACAGGTACAGCACGGGGTTCGATACAGAGTAAATCTCCTTCTACTCCGTCCCCATCAAACACTCCCAGGAGAGGTACAGCAAGGGCTTAGATACAGAGTAAATCTCCCTCTTCACCGTCCCCATCAAACACTCCCATGACAGGTACAGCACGGGGTTAGATACAGAGTAAAGCTCCATCTACTCTGTCCCCATCAAACACTCCCAGGACAAGTGCAGCACGGGGTTAGATCCAGAATAAAGCTCCCGCTACACCATCCCCATCAAACACTCCCAGGACAGGTACAGCATGGGGATGGATACAGACTAAATCTCCCTCTACACCGTCCCCATCAAACACTCCCAGGACAGTTACAGCACGGGGTTAGATACAGAGTAAAGCTCCCTATACACTGTCAACATCAAACTCTCCCAGGACAGGTACAGCACGGGGTTAGATACAGCGTAAATCTCCCTCTACACCGTCCCCATCAAACACTCCCAGGACAGGTAAAGCACGTGGTTAGATACAGAGTAAAGCTCCCTATACACTGTCCACATCAAACACTCCCAGGACAGGTACAGCATGGGGTTAGATACAGAGTAAAGCTCACTTTACACCGTCCCCATCAAACAGTTCCAGGACAGGTACAGCACGGGTTTAGATACTGAGTAAATTTCCCTCTACACTGTCCCCAACAAACACTCCCAGGACAGGTACAGCATGGGGTTAGTTACAGAGTAAAGCTCCCTCTACAATGTCCCCATCAAACACTCCCAGGACAGGTACAGCAAGGGGTTAGATACAGAGTAAATCTCCCTCTAAACTGTCTCCATCAAACACTCCCAGGACAGGTACAGCACGGGGTTAGATACAGAGTAAAGCTCCCTCTACACTGTCCCCATCAAACACTCCCAGGACAGGTACAGCACGGGGTTAGATAGAGAGTAAAGCTCCATCTACACCGTCCCCATCAAACACTCCCTGGACAGGTACAGCACGGGGTTAGATACCGAGTAAATCTCCCTCTACACCATCCCCATCAAACACTGCCAGGACATGAACAGCACGGGGTTAGATACAGAGTAAATCTCCCTCTACACCGTGCACATCAAACACTCCCAGGACAGGTACAGCACGGGGTTAGATACAGAGTAAAGCTCCCTCTACACTGTCCCAATCAAACGCTCCCAGGACAGGTAAAGCACGGGGTTAGATACAGAGTAAAGCTCCCTCTGCACTTTACCCATCAATCACACCCAGGACAGGTACAGCACGGGGTTAGATACAGAGTAAATCTCCTTCTACACTGTCCCTATCAAACACTCCCAGGACAGGTACAGCACGGGGTTAGATACAGAGTAAAGCTCCCTCCACACTGTCCACATCAAACACTCCCAGGACAGGTACAGCATGGGGTGAGATACAGAGTAAATCTCCCTCTACCCTGTCCCCATCAAACACTCCCAGGACAGGTACAGCACGGGGTTAGATACAGAGTAAAGCTCCCTCTACACCGTCCCCATCAAACACTCCCAGGACAGGTACAGCACGGGGTTAGATAGAGAGTAAAGCTCCCTCTACACCGTCCCCATCAAACACTCACAGTACAGGTACAGCACGGGGTTAAATACAGAGTAAATCTCCCTCTACACTGTCCCCATCAAAGACTCCCAGGGCAGGTACAGCACGGGGTTACATACAGAGTAAATATCCCTCTGCACTGTCCCCATCAAACACTCTCAGGACAGGTACAGCACGGTGTTAGATACAGAGTAAAGCTCCCTCTACACCGTCCCAATCAAACACTCCCAGGACAGGTACAGCACGGGGTTACATACAGAGTAAAGCTCCCTCTACACCGTCCCCATCAAACACTCCCAGGACAGGTACAGCACGGGGTTAGATACAGAGTAAAGCTCCCTCTACACTGTCCCCATCAAACACTCCCAGGACAAGTACAGTACAGGTTTAGATACAGAGTAAATCTCCCTCTAAACTGTCTCCATCAAACACTCCCAGGACAGGTACAGCACGGGGTTAGATACCGAGTAAAGCTCCCTCTACACTGTCCCCATCAAACACTCCCAGGACAGGTACAGCACGGGGTTAGATAGAGAGTAAAGCTCCATCTACACCGTCCCCATCAACACTCCCAGGACAGGTACAGCACGGGGTAAGATACAGAGCAAAGCTTCCTCTACACCATCCCCATCAAACACTGCCAGGACAGGTACAGCACGGGGTTAGATACAGAGTAAATCTCCCTCTACGCTGTCCCCATCAAACACTCCCAGGACAGGTACAGCACGGGGTAAGATACAGAGTCAAGCTCACTCTATACTGTCCCCATCAAACACTCCCAGGACAGGTACAGCACGGGGTTAGATACAGAGTAAAGCTCCCTCTACACCATCCCCATCAAACACTCCCAGGACTGGTACAGCACGGGGTTAGATACAGAGTAAATCTCCCTCTACAGTGTCCCCATCAAACACTCCCAGGCGTGGTACAGCACGGGGTTAGCTACAGAGTAAATCTCCCTCTACACCGTCCCCATCAAACACTCCCAGGACAGGTACAGCACGGGGTTAGATACAGAGTAAATCTCCCTCTACACTCTCCCCATCATACGCTCCCAGGACAGGTACAGCACGGGGATAGATACAGAGTAAATCTCCCTCTACACTGTCCCCATCATACACACCCAGGACAGGTACAGCACGGGGTTAGATACAGTGTAAAGCTCCCTCTACACTGTCCTCATCAAACACTTCCAGGACAGGTACACACAGGGTTAGATACAGAGTAAATCTCCCTCTACACCGTCCCCATCAAACACTCCCAGGACAGGTACAGCACGGGGTTAGATACAGAGTAAATCTCCCTCTACACTGTCCCCATCAAATACTCCCAGGACAGGTACAGCACGGGGTTAGATACAGAGTAAAGCTCCCTCTACAGTGTCCCAATCAAACGCTCCCAGGACAGGTACAGCACGGGGTTAGATACAGAGTAAAGCTCCCTCTGCACTTTACCCATCAATCACACCCAGGACAGGTACAGCACGGGGTTAGATACAGAGTAAATCTCCTTCTACACTGTCCCTATCAAACACTCCCAGGACAGGTACAGCACGGGGTTAGATACAGAGTAAAGCTCCCTCCACACCGTCCACATCAAACACTCCCAGGACAGGTACAGCATGGGGTGAGATACAGAGTAAATCTCCCTCTACCCTGTCCCCATCAAACACTCCCAGGACAGGTACAGCACGGTGTTAGATACAGAGTAAATCTCCCTCTACACTGTCCCCATCAAACACTCCCAGGACAGGTACAGCACGGGGTTAGATACAGAGTAAAGCTCCCTCTACACCGTCCCCATCAAAAACTCCCAGGACAGGTACAGCACGGGGTTAGATACAGAGTAAAGCTCCCTCTACACCGTGCCCATCAAACACTCGCAGGACAGGTACAGCACGGGGTTAGATAGAGAGTAAAGCTCCCTCTACACCGTCCCCATCAAACACTCCCAGTACAGGTACAGCACGGGGTTACATACAGAGTAAATCTCCATCTACAATGTCCCCATCAAATACTCCCAGGACAGGTGCATCACGGGGTTGAATACAGAGTCATTCTCCCACTGCACTGTCCCTATCAAACACTCTCAGGACAGGTACAGCACGGGGTTACATTCAGAGTAAATCTTCCTCTACACTGTCCCCATCAAGCACTCCCAGGACAGGTACAGCACAGGGTTAGATACAGAATAAAGCACCCTTTTCACTGTCCCCATCAAACACTCCCAGGACAGGTACAGCACGGGGTTAGATACAGAGTAAATCTCCCTCTACACTGTCCCCATCAAACACTCCCAGGACAGGTACAGCACGGGGTTAGATACAGAGTAAAGCTCCCTCTACACCGTCCCCATCAAACTCTCCCAGGACAGGTACAGCACGGGGTTAGATACAGAGTAAAGCTCCCTCTACACTGTCCCCGTCAAACACACCCAGGACAGGTACAGCACGGGCTTAGATACAGAGTAAATCTCCCTCTACACCGTCCCCATCAAACACTCCCAGGACAGGTACAGCACGGGGTTAGATACAGAGTAAAGCACCCTCTACACCGTCCCCATCAAAAACTCCCAGGACAGGTACAGCACGGGGTTAGATAAAGAGTAAATCTCCCTCTACACCGTCCCCATCAAATACTCCCAGGACAGGTAGAGCACGGGCTAAGATACAGAGTAAATCTCCCTCTACACCGTCCCCATCAAACATTCCCAGGACGGGTACAGCACGGGGTTAGATACAGAGTAAATCTCCCTCTACACCGTCCCCATCAAACACTCCCAGGACAGGTTCAGCACGGGGTTAGATACAGAGTAAAGCTCCTCTACACTCTCCCCATCAAACACTCCCATGAAAGGTACAGCACGGGGTTAGATACAGAGTAAAGCTCCATCTACACTGTCCCCATCAAACACTTCCAGGACAGGTACAGCACGGGTTTAGATACTGAGTAAATTTCCCTCTACACTGTCCCCAACAAACACTCCCAGGACAGGTACAGCACGGGGTTAGTTACAGAGTAAAGCTCCCTCTACACTGTCCCCATCAAACACTCCCATGACAGGTACAGCAAGGGGTTAGACACAGAGTAAAGCTCCCTCTACACTGTCCCCATCAAACACTCCCAGGACAAGTACAGCACGGGGTTAGATACAGAGTAAATCTCCCTCTACACCGTCCCCATCAAACACTCCCAGGACAGGTACAGCACGTGGTTAGATACAGAGTAAAGCTCCCTATACAATGTCCACATCAAACACTCCCAGGACAGGTACAGCATGGGTTTAGATACAGAGTAAACCTCCTTCTACACCGTCCCCATCAAACACTTCCTGGACAGGTACAGCACGGGTTTAGATACAGAGTAAATCTCCCTCTACACTGTCCCCATCAAACACTCCGAGGACAGGTACAGCACGGGGTTAGATACAGAGTAAAGCTCCCTCTACACTGTCCCCATCAAACACTCCCAGGACAAGTACAGCACGGGGTTAGATACACAGTAAATCTCCCTCAACACTGTCCCGATCAAACACTCCCAGGACAGGTACAGCACGGGGTTCGATACAGAGTAAATCTCCCTCTACTCCATCCCCATCAAACACTCCCAGGAGAGGTACAGCAAGGGCTTAGATACAGAGTAAATCTCCCTCTTCACCGTCCCCATCAAACACTCCCAGGACAGGTACAGCACGGGGTTAGATACAGAGTAAAGCTCCTCTACACTCTCCCCATCAAACACTCCCATGACAGGTACAGCACGGGGTTAGATACAGAGTAAAGCTCCATCTACACTGTCCCCATCAAACACTCCCAGGACAAGTGCAGCACGGGGTTAGATACAGAATAAAGCTCCCGCTACACCATCCCCATCAAACACTCCCAGGACAGGTACAGCATGGGGATGGATACAGACTAAATCTCCCTCTACACCGTCCCCATCAAACACTCCCAGGACAGTTACAGCACGGGGTTAGATACAGAGTAAAGCTCCCTATACACTGTCCACATCAAACTCTCCCAGGACAGGTACAGCACGGGGTTAGATACAGCGTAAATCTCCCTCTACACCGTCCCCATCAAACACTCCCAGGACAGGTAAAGCACGTGGTTAGATACAGAGTAAAGCTCCCTATACACTGTCCCCATCAAAAACTCCCAGGACAGGTACAGCAAGGGGTTAGATACAGAGTAAATCTCCCTCTAAACTGTCTCCATCAAACACTCCCAGGACAGGTACAGCACGGGGTTAGATACAGAGTAAAGCTCCCTTTACACTGTCCCCATCAAACACTCCCAGGACAGGTACAGCACGGGGTTAGATACAGAGTAAAGCTCCATCTACACCGTCCCCATCAACACTCCCAGGACAGGTACAGCACGGGGTTAGATACAGAGTAAAGCTTCCTCTACACCATCCCCATCAAACACTGCCAGGACATGTACAGCACGGGGTTAGATACAGAGTAAAGCTCCTTCTACACTGTCCCCATCAAACACTCCCAGGACAGGTACAGCACGGTGTTACATACAGCGTAAAGCTTCCTCTACACTGTCACCATCAAACACTCCCAGGACAGGTACAGCACGGGGATAGATACAGAGTAAATCTCCCTCTACACTGTCCCCATCATAGGCTCCCAGGACAGGTACAGCACGGGGTTAGATACAGAGTAAAGCACCCTCTACACCGTCCCCATCAAAAACTCCCAGGACAGGTACAGCACGGGGTTAGATAAAGAGTAAATCTCCCTCTACACCGTCCCCATCAAATACTCCCAGGACAGGTAGAGCACGGGCTAAGATACAGAGTAAATCTCCCTCTACACCGTCCCCATCAAACATTCCCAGGACGGGTACAGCACGGGGTTAGATACAGAGTAAATCTCCCTCTACACCGTCCCCATCAAACACTCCCAGGACAGGTTCAGCACGGGGTTAGATACAGAGTAAAGCTCCTCTACACTCTCCCCATCAAACACTCCCATGAAAGGTACAGCACGGGGTTAGATACAGAGTAAAGCTCCATCTACACTGTCCCCATCAAACACTTCCAGGACAGGTACAGCACGGGTTTAGATACTGAGTAAATTTCCCTCTACACTGTCCCCAACAAACACTCCCAGGACAGGTACAGCACGGGGTTAGTTACAGAGTAAAGCTCCCTCTACACTGTCCCCATCAAACACTCCCATGACAGGTACAGCAAGGGGTTAGACACAGAGTAAAGCTCCCTCTACACTGTCCCCATCAAACACTCCCAGGACAAGTACAGCACGGGGTTAGATACAGAGTAAATCTCCCTCTACACCGTCCCCATCAAACACTCCCAGGACAGGTACAGCACGTGGTTAGATACAGAGTAAAGCTCCCTATACAATGTCCACATCAAACACTCCCAGGACAGGTACAGCATGGGTTTAGATACAGAGTAAACCTCCTTCTACACCGTCCCCATCAAACACTTCCTGGACAGGTACAGCACGGGTTTAGATACAGAGTAAATCTCCCTCTACACTGTCCCCATCAAACACTCCGAGGACAGGTACAGCACGGGGTTAGATACAGAGTAAAGCTCCCTCTACACTGTCCCCATCAAACACTCCCAGGACAAGTACAGCACGGGGTTAGATACACAGTAAATCTCCCTCAACACTGTCCCGATCAAACACTCCCAGGACAGGTACAGCACGGGGTTCGATACAGAGTAAATCTCCCTCTACTCCATCCCCATCAAACACTCCCAGGAGAGGTACAGCAAGGGCTTAGATACAGAGTAAATCTCCCTCTTCACCGTCCCCATCAAACACTCCCAGGACAGGTACAGCACGGGGTTAGATACAGAGTAAAGCTCCTCTACACTCTCCCCATCAAACACTCCCATGACAGGTACAGCACGGGGTTAGATACAGAGTAAAGCTCCATCTACACTGTCCCCATCAAACACTCCCAGGACAAGTGCAGCACGGGGTTAGATACAGAATAAAGCTCCCGCTACACCATCCCCATCAAACACTCCCAGGACAGGTACAGCATGGGGATGGATACAGACTAAATCTCCCTCTACACCGTCCCCATCAAACACTCCCAGGACAGTTACAGCACGGGGTTAGATACAGAGTAAAGCTCCCTATACACTGTCCACATCAAACTCTCCCAGGACAGGTACAGCACGGGGTTAGATACAGCGTAAATCTCCCTCTACACCGTCCCCATCAAACACTCCCAGGACAGGTAAAGCACGTGGTTAGATACAGAGTAAAGCTCCCTATACACTGTCCCCATCAAAAACTCCCAGGACAGGTACAGCAAGGGGTTAGATACAGAGTAAATCTCCCTCTAAACTGTCTCCATCAAACACTCCCAGGACAGGTACAGCACGGGGTTAGATACAGAGTAAAGCTCCCTTTACACTGTCCCCATCAAACACTCCCAGGACAGGTACAGCACGGGGTTAGATACAGAGTAAAGCTCCATCTACACCGTCCCCATCAACACTCCCAGGACAGGTACAGCACGGGGTTAGATACAGAGTAAAGCTTCCTCTACACCATCCCCATCAAACACTGCCAGGACATGTACAGCACGGGGTTAGATACAGAGTAAAGCTCCTTCTACACTGTCCCCATCAAACACTCCCAGGACAGGTACAGCACGGTGTTACATACAGCGTAAAGCTTCCTCTACACTGTCACCATCAAACACTCCCAGGACAGGTACAGCACGGGGATAGATACAGAGTTCTCCCTCTACACTGTCCCCATCATAGGCTCCCAGGACAGGTACAGCACGGGGTTAGATACAGAGTAAATCTCCCTCTACACTGTCCTCATCAAACACTTCCAGGACAGGTACACACAGGGTTAGATACAGAGTAAATCTCACTCTACACCGTCCCCATCAAACACTCCCAGGACAGGTACAGCACGGGGTTAGATACAGAGTAAATCTCCCTCTACACTGTCCCCATCAAACACTCCCAGGACAGGTACTGCACGGGGTTAGATACAGAGTAAAGCTCCCTCTACACTGTCCCCATCAAACACTCCCAGGACAGGTACTGCACGGGGTTAGATACAGAGTAAAGCTCCCTCTACACTGTCCCAATCAAACACTCCCAGGACAGGTACAGCACGGGGTTAGATACAGAGTAAAGCTCCCTCTGCACTTTACCCATCAATCACAACCAGGACAGGTACAGCACGGGGTTAGATACAGAGTAAATCTCCTTCTACACTGTCCCTATCAAACACTCCCAGGACAGGTACAGCACGGGGTTAGATACAGAGTAAAGCTCCCTCCACACCGTCCACATCAAACACTCCCAGGACAGGTACAGCATGGGGTGAGATACAGAGTAAATCTCCCTCTACCCTGTCACCATCAAACACTCCCAGGACAGGTACAGCACGGGGTTAGATACAGAGTAAAGCTCCCTCTACACCGTCCCCATCAAACACTCCCAGGACAGGTACAGCACGGGGTTAGATAGAGAGTAAAGCTCCCTCTACACCGTCCCCATCAAACACTCCCAGTACAGGTACAGCACGGGGTTAAATACAGAGTAATGCTCCCTCTACACTGTCCCCATCAAACACTCCAAGGGCAGGTACAGCACGGGGTTACATACAGAGTAAATCTCCCTCTACAATGTCTCCATCAAATACTCCCAGGACAGGTGCATCACGGGGTTACATACAGAGTAATTCTCCCTCTGCACTGTCCCCAACAAACACTCCCAGGACAGGTACAGCACGGGGTTAGATACAGAGTAAAGCTCCATCTACACCGTCCCCATCACCACTCCCAGGACAGGTACAGCATGGGGTTAGATACAGAGTAAAGCTCCATCTACACCGTCCACATCAAACATTCCCAGGACAGGTACTGCACGGTGTTAGATTCAGAGTAAAGCTCCCTCTACACCGTCCCCATCAAACGCTCCCAGGACAGGTACAGCACGGGGTTAGATACAGAGTAAAGCTCCCTCTGCACCGTCCCCATCAAACGCTCCCAGGACAGGTACAGCACGGAGCTGTTAGATACAGAGTAAATCTCCATCTACACTGTCCCCATCAAACACTCCCAGGACAGGTACAGCACGGGGTTAGATACTGAGTAAAGCTCCATCTACACTGTCCCCATCAAACACTCCCAGGACAGGTACAGCACGGGGTTAGATACAGAGTAAATCTCCCTCTACACTGTCCCCATCAAACACTCCCAGGACAGGTACAGCACGGGGTTAGATACCGAGTAAATCTCCCTCTACACCTTCCCCATCAAACACTCACAGGACAGGTACAGCACGGGGTTAGATACAGAGTAAATCTCCCTCTACACCGTGCACATCAAACACTCCCAGGACAGGTACAGCACGGGGTTAGATACAGAGTAAAGCTCCCTCTACACTGTCCCAATCAAACGCTCCCAGGACAGGTAAAGCACGGGGTTAGATACAGAGTAAAGCTCCCTCTGCACTTTACCCATCAATCACACCCAGGACAGGTACAGCACGGGGTTAGATACAGAGTAAATCTCCTTCTACACTGTCCCTATCAAACACTCCCAGGACAGGTACAGCACGGGGTTAGATACAGAGTAAAGCTCCCTCCACACTGTCCACATCAAACACTCCCAGGACAGGTACAGCATGGGGTGAGATACAGAGTAAATCTCCCTCTACCCTGTCCCCATCAAACACTCCCAGGACAGGTACAGCACGGGGTTAGATACAGAGTAAAGCTCCCTCTACACCGTCCCCATCAAACACTCCCAGGACAGGTACAGCACGGGGTTAGATAGAGAGTAAAGCTCCCTCTACACCGTCCCCATCAAACACTCCCAGTACAGGTACAGCACGGGGTTAAATACAGAGTAAATCTCCCTCTACACTGTCCCCATCATAGACTCCCAGGGCAGGTACAGCACGGGGGTTACATACAGAGTAAATATCCCTCTACAATGTCCCCATCAAATACTCCCAGGACAGGTGCATCACGGGGTTACATACAGAGCAATTCTCCCTCTGCACTGTCCCCATCAAACACTCTCAGGACAGGTACAGCACGGAGTTACATACAGAGTAAAGCTACCTCTACACTGTCCCCATCAAACACTCCCAGGACAAGTACAGTACAGGGTTAGATACAGAGTAAATCTCCCTCTAAACTGTCTCCATCAAACACTCCCAGGACAGGTACAGCACGGGGTTAGATACAGAGTAAAGCTCCCTCTACACTGTCCCCATCAAACACTCCCAGGACAGGTACAGCACGGGGTTAGATAGAGAGTAAAGCTCCATCTACACCGTCCCCATCAACACTCCCTGGACAGGTACAGCACGGGGTAAGATACAGAGCAAAGCTTCCTCTACACCATCCCCATCAAACACTCCCAGGACAGGTACAGCACGGGGTTAGATACAGAGTAAATCTCCCTCTACACCGTCCCCATCAAACACTGCCAGGACAGGTACAGCACGGGGTTAGATACAGAGTAAATCTCCCTCTACGCTGTCCCCATCAAACACTCCCAGGACAGGTACAGCACGGGGTAAGATACAGAGTCAAGCTCCCTCTATACTGTCCCCATCAAACACTCCCAGGACAGGTACAGCACGGGGGTTAGATACAGAGTAAATCTCCCTCTACACCATCCCCATCAAACACTCCCAGGACTGGTACAGCACGGGGTTAGATACAGAGTAAAGCTCCCTCTACACTGTCCCCATCAAACACTCCCAGGAGAGGTACAGCACGGGGTTAGCTACAGAGTAAATCTCCCTCTACACCGTCCCGATCAAACACTCCCAGGACATGTACAGTACGGGGTTAGATACAGAGTAAAGCTCCTTCTACACTGTCCCCATCAAACACTCCCAGGACAGGTACAGCACGGGGTTAGATACAGAGTAAATCTCCCTCTACACTCTCCCCATCATACGCTCCCAGGACAGGTACAGCACGGGGATAGATACAGAGTAAATCTCCCTCAACACTGTCCCCATCATACACACCCAGGACAGGTACAGCACGGGGTTAGATACAGTGTAAAGCTCCCTCTACACTGTCCTCATCAAACACTTCCAGGACAGGTACACACAGGGTTAGATACAGAGTAAATCTCCCTCTACACCGTCCCCATCAAACACTCCCAGGACAGGTACAGCACGGGGTTAGATACAGAGTAAATCTCCCTCTACACTGTCCCCATCAAACACTCCCAGGACAGGTACAGCACGGGGTTAGATACAGAGTAAAGCTCCCTCTACAGTGTCCCAATCAAACGCTGCCAGGACAGGTACAGCACGGGGTTAGATACAGAGTAAAGCTCCCTCTGCACTTTACCCATCAATCACACCCAGGACAGGTACAGCACGGGGTTAGATACAGAGTAAATCTCCTTCTACACTGTCCCTATCAAACACTCCCAGGACAGGTACAGCACGGGGTTAGATATAGAGTAAAGCTCCCTCCACACCGTCCACATCAAACACTCCCAGGACAGGTACAGCATGGGGTGAGATACAGAGTAAATCTCCCTCTACCCTGTCCCCATCAAACACTCCCAGGACAGGTACAGCACGGTGTTAGATACAGAGTAAATCTCCCTCTACACTGTCCCCATCAAACACTCCCAGGACAGGTACAGCACGGGGTTAGATACAGAGTAAAGCTCCCTCTACACCGTCCCCATCAAACACTCCCAGGACAGGTACAGCACGGGGTTAGATACAGAGTAAAGCTCCCTCTACACCGTCCCCATCAAACACTCCCAGGACAGGTACAGCACGGGGTTAGATAGAGAGTAAAGCTCCCTCTACACCGTCCCCCATCAAACACTCCCAGTACAGGTACAGCACGGGGTTACATACAGAGTAAATCTCCATTTACAATGTCCCCCATCAAAACACTCCCAGGACAGGTACAGCACGGGGTTAGATACAGAGTAAAGCTCCCCTCTGCACTGTCCCCATCAAACACTCCCAGGACAGGTACAGCACGGGGTTACATACAGAGTAAATCTTCCTCTACACTGTCCCCATCAAACACTCCCAGGACAGGTACAGCACGGGGTTAGATACAGAGTAAATCTCCCTCTGCACTGTCCCCATCAAGCACTCCCAGGACAGGTACAGCACGGGGTTAGATACTGAGTAAAGCTCCCTCTACACCGTCCCCATCAAACTCTCCCAGGACAGGTACAGCACGGGCTTAGATACAGAGTAATTCTCCCTCTACACCGTCCCCATCAAACACTCCCAGGACAGGTACAGCACGGGGTTAGATACAGAGTAAAGCTCCCTCTACACCGTCCCCATCAAAAACTCCCAGGACAGGTACAGCACGGGGTTAGATAAAGAGTAAATCTCCCTCTACACCGTCCCCATCAAATACTCCCAGGACAGGTAGAGCACGGGCTAAGATACAGAGTAAATCTCCCTCTACACCGTCCCCATCAAACATTCCCAGGACGGGTACAGCACGGGGTTAGATACAGAGTAAATCTCCCTCTACACCGTCCCCATCAAACACTCCCTGGACAGGTTCAGCACGGGGTTAGATACAGAGTAAAGCTCCTCTACACTCTCCCCATCAAACACTCCCAGGACAGGTACAGCACGGGGTTAGATACAGAGCAAATCTCCCTCTACACTGTCCCCATCAAACACTTCCAGGACAGGTACAGCACGGGTTTAGATACTGAGTAAATTTCCCTCTACACTGTCCCCAACAAACACTCCCAGGACAGGTACAAAACGGGGTTAGTTACAGAGTAAAGCTCCCTCTACACTGTCCCCATCAAACACTCCCATGACAGGTACAGCAAGGGGTTAGACACAGAGTAAAGCTCCCTCTACACTGTCCCCATCAAACACTCCCAGGACAAGTACAGTACAGGGTTAGATACAGAGTAAATCTCCCTCTAAACTGTCTCCATCAAACACTCCCAGGACAGGTACAGCACGGGGTTAGATACAGAGTAAAGCTCCCTCTACACTGTCCCCATCAAACACTCCCAGGACAGGTACAGCACGGGGTTAGATACAGAGTAAATCTCAGTCTACACCGTCCCCATCAAACACTCCCAGGACAGGTACAGCACGGGGTTAGATACAGAGTAAATCTCCCTCTACACTGTCCCCATCAAACACTCCCAGGACAGGTTCAGCACGGGGTTAGATAGAGAGTAAAGCTCCATCTACACCGTCCCCATCAACACTCCCAGGACAGGTACAGCACGGGGTTAGATACAGAGTAAAGGTTCCTCTACACCATCCCCATCAAACACTGCCAGGACAGGTACAGCACGGGGTTAGATACAGAGTAAATCTCCCTCTACGCTGTCCCCATCAAACACTCCCAGGACAGGTACAGCACGGGGTTAGATACAGATTCAAGCTCCCTCTATACTGTCCCCATCAAACACTCCCAGGACAGGTACAGCACGGGGTTAGATACAGAGTAAAGCTCCCTCTACACTGTCCCCATCAAACACTCCCAGGAGAGGTACAGCACGGGGTTAGCTACAGAGTAAATCTCCCTCTACACCATCCCGATCAAACACTCCCAGGACATGTACAGTACGGGGTTAGATACAGAGTAAAGCTCCTTCTACACTGTCCCCATCAAACACTCCCAGGACAGGTACAGCACGGGGTTACATACAGCATAAAGCTTCCTCTACACTGTCACCATCAAACACTCCCAGGACAGGTACAGCACGGGGTTAGATACAGAGTAAATCTCCCTCTACACTGTCCCCATCATACGCTCCCAGGACAGGTACAGCACGGGGATAGATACAGAGTAAATCTCCCTCTACACTGTCCCCATCATACACACCCTGGACAGGTACAGCACGGGGTTAGATACAGTGTTAAGCTCCCTCTACACTGTCCTCATCAAACACTTCCAGGACAGGTACACACAGGGTTAGATACAGAGTAAATCTCCCTCTACACCGTCCCCATCAAACACTCCCAGGACAGGTACAGCACGGGGTTAGATACAGAGTAAATCTCCCTCTACACTGTCCCCATCAAACACTCCCAGGACAGGTACAGCACGGGGTTAGATACAGAGTAAAGCTCCCTCTACACTGTCCCAATCAAACGCTCCCAGGACAGGTACAGCACGGGGTTAGATACAGAGTAAAGCTCCCTCTGCACTTTACCCATCAATCACACCCAGGACAGGTACAGCACGGGGTTAGATACAGAGTAAATCTCCTTCTACACTGTCCCTATCAAACACTCCCAGGACAGGTACAGCACGGGGTTAGATACAGAGTAAAGCTCCCTCTGCACTTTACCCTTCAATCACACCCAGGACAGGTACAGCACGGGGTTAGATACAGAGTAAATCTCCTTCTACACTGTCCCTATCAAACACTCCCAGGACAGGTACAGCACGGGGTTAGATACAGAGTAAAGCTCCCTCCACACCGTCCACATCAAACACTCCCAGGACAGGTACAGCATGGGGTGAGATACAGAGTAAATCTCCCTCTACCCTGTCCCCATCAAACACTCCCAGGACAGGTACAGCACGGGGTTAGATACAGAGTAAAGCTCCCTCTACACCGTCCCCATCAAACACTCCCAGGACAAGTACAGCACGGGGTTAGATACAGAGTATATCTCCCTCTACACTGTCCCCATCAAACACTCCCAGTACAGGTACAGCACGGGGTTAAATACAGAGTAATGCTCCCTCTACACTGTCCCCATCAAACACTCCCAGGTCAGGTACAGCACGGGGTTACATACAGAGTAAATCTCCCTCTACAATGTCCCCATCAAATACTCCCAGGACAGGTGCATCACGGGGTTACATACAGAGTAATTCTCCATCTGCACTGTCCCCATCAAACACTCTCAGGACAGGTACAGCACGGGGTTACATACAGAGTAAATCTTCCTCTACACTGTCCCCATCAAGCACTCCCAGGACAGGTACAGCACAGGGTTAGATACAGAATAAAGCTCCCTCTACACCGTCCCCATCAAACACTCCCAGGACAGGTACAGCACGGGGTTAGATACAGAGTAAATCTCCCTCTACACTGTCCCCATCAAACACTCCCAGGACAGGTACAGCACGGGGTTAGATACAGAGTAAAGCTCCGTCTACACCGTCCCCATCAAACACTCCCAGGACAGGTACAGCACGGGGTTAGATAAAGATTAAATCTCCCTCTACACCGTCCCCATCAAATACTCCCAGGACAGGTAGAGCACGGGCTAAGATACAGAGTAAATCTCCCTCTACACCGTCCCCATCAAACATTCCCAGGACGGGTACAGCACGGGGTTAGATACAGAGTAAATCTCCCTCTACACCGTCCCCATCAAACACTCCCAGGACAGGTACAGCACGGGGATAGATACAGAGTAAATTCCCGCTACACCATCCCCATCAAACACTCCCAGGACAGGTGCAGCACGGTGCTAGATGCAGAGTAAACTCCCGCTACACCATCCCCATCAAAGACTCCCAGGACAGGTACAGCACGGGGTTAGATACAGATTAAATCTCCTTCTACACCATCCCCATCAAACACTTTCAGGACAGGTACAGCACGAGGTTAGATACAGAGTAAAGCTCCCTATACACTGTCCACATCAAACTCTCCCAGGACAGGTACAGCACGGGGTTAGATACAGAGTAAATCTCCCTCTACACCGTCCCCATCAAACACTCCCAGGACAGGTACAGCACGTGGTTAGATATAGAGTAAAGCTCCCTATACAATGTCCACATCAAACACTCCCAGGACAGGTACAGCATGGGGTTAGATACAGAGTAAACCTCCTTCTACACCATCCCCATCAAACACTTCCTGGACAGGTACAGCACGGGTTTAGGTACAGAGTAAATCTCCCTCTACACTGTCCCCATCAAACACTCCGAGGACAGGTACAGCACGGGGTTAGATACAGAGTAAAGCTCCCTCTACACTGTCCCCATCAAACACTCCCAGGACAGGTACAGCACGGGGTTAGATACACAGTAAATCTCCCTCTACACTGTCCCCATCAAACACTCCCAGGACAGGTACAGCACAGGGTTAGATACAGAGTACATCTCCCTCTACACCGTCCCCATCAAACACTCCCAGGACAGGTACAGCACGGGGTTAGATACAGAGTAAAGCTCCCTCTACACTGTCCCCATCAAACATTCCCAGAACAGGTACAGCACGGGGTTAGATACAGAGTAAAACTCCTTCTACACCGTCCCCATCAAACACTCCCAGGACAGGTACAGCATGGGGTTAGATGCAGAGTAAAGCTCCATCTACACCGTCCCCATCAAACATTCCCAGGACAGGTACTGCACGGTGTTAGATTCAGAGTAAATCTCCCTCTACACCGTCCCCATCAAACGCTCCCAGGACAGGTACAGCACGGGGTTAGATACAGAGTAAAGCTCCCTCTGCACCGTCCCCATCAAACGCTCCCAGGACAGGTACAGCACGGCCTTAGATACAGAGTAAATCTCCATCTACACTGTCCCCATCAAACACTCCCAGGACAGGTACAGCACGGGGTTAGATACTGAGTAAAGCTCCATCTACACTGTCCCCATCAAACACTCCCAGGACAGGTACAGCACGGGGTTAGATACAGAGTAAATCTCCCTCTACACTGTCCCCATCAAACACTCCCAGGACAGGTACAGCACGGGGTTAGATACCGAGTAAATCTCCCTCTACACCTTCCCCATCAAACACTCACAGGACAGGTACAGCACGGGGTTAGATACAGAGTAAATCTCCCTCTACACCGTTCACATCAAACACTCCCAGGACAGGCACAGCACGGGGTTAGATACAGAGTAAAGCTCCCTCTGCACCGTCCCCATCAAACAATCCCAGGACAGATATAGCACGGGGTTAGATACAGAGTAGATCTCCCTCTACACTGTCCCCATCAAACACTGCCAGGACATGTACAGCATGGGGTTAGATAAACAGTAAATATCCCTCTACCCCGTCCCCATCAAACACTCCCAGGACATTTACAGCACGTGGTTATATACAGAGTAAAGCTCCCTCTACACTGTCCCCATCAAACACTCCCAGGTCAGGTACAGCACCGGGTTAGATACAGAGTACATCTCCCTCTACACCGTCCCCATCAAACACTCCCAGGACAGGTGCAGCACGGGGTTAGATACAGAGTAAATCTCCCTCTGCACTGTCCCCATCAAACACTCCCAGGACAGGTACAGCACGGGGTTAGATACAGAGTAAATCTCCCTCTACACTGTCCCCATCAAACACTCCCAGGACAGGTGCAGCATGGGGTTAGATACAGAGTAAAGCTCCATCTACACCGTCCCCATCAAACATTCCCAGGACAGGTACTGCACGGTGTTAGATACAGAGTAAAGCTCCCTCTACACCGTCCCCATCAAACACTCCCAGGACAGTTACAGCACGGCGTTAGATACAGAGTCAATCTCCCTCTACACAGTTCCCATCAAACACTCCCAGGACAGGTACAGCAAGGGGTTAGATACTGAGTAAAGCTCCATCTACACTCTCCCCATCAAACACTCCCAGGACAGGTACAGCACGGGGTTAGATACTGAGTAAATCTCCCTCTACACCTTCCCCATCAAACACTCCCAGGACAGGTACAGCATGGGGTTAGATACAGAGTAAATCTCCCTCTACACCGTCCACATCAAACACTCCTAGGACAGGTACAGCGCGGGGTTAGATACAGAGTAAAGATCCCTCTGCACCGTCCCCATCAAACACTCCCAGGACAGATACAGCACGGGGTTATATACAGAGTAAATCTCCCTCAACACCGTCCCCATCAAACACTCCCAGGACAGGTACAGCACGGGGTTCGATATAGAGTAAATCTCCCTCTACACTGTCCCCATCAAACACTCCCAGGACAGGTAAAGCACGGGGATAGTTACAGAGTAAAGCTCCCACTACACTGTCCCATCAAACACTCCCAGGACAGGTAGAGCATGGGGTTAGATACAGAGTAAAGCTCCATCTACAACGTCCCCATCAAACACTCCCAGGACAGGTACTGCACGGTGTTAGATACAGAGTAAAGCTCCCTCTACTCTGTCTCCATCAAATACTCCCAGGACAGGTACAGCATGGGGTTAGATACAGAGTAAAGCTCCGTGTACACTGTCCCCATCAAACACTCCCAGGACAGGTACAGCACGGGGTTAGATACCGAGTAAATCTCCCTCTACACATTCCCCATCAAACACTCACAGGACAGGTACAGCACGGGGTTAGATACAGAGTAAATCTCCCTCTACACCGTCCACATCAAACACTCCCAGGACAGGTACAGCACGGGGTTAGATACAGAGTAAAGCTCCCTCTGCACCGTCCCCATCAAACAATCCCAGGACAGATACAGCACGAGGTTAGATACAGAGTAAATCTCCCTCTACACTGTCCCCATCAAACACTGCCAGGACAGGTACAGCATGGGGTTAGATAAACAGTAAATCTCCCTCTACCCCGTCCCCATCAAACACTCCCAGGACTTTTACAGCACGGCGTTAGATACAGAGTAAAGCTCCCTCTACACTGTCCCCATCAAACACTCCCAGGACAGGTACAGCACCGGGTTAGATACAGAGTACATCTCCCTCTACACCGTCCCCATCAAACACTCCCAGGACAGGTGCAGCACGGGGTTAGATACAGAGTAAATCTCCCTCTGCACTGTCCCCATCAAACACTCCCTGGACAGGTACAGCATGGGGTTAGATACAGAGTAAAGCTCCATCTACACCGTCCCCATCAAACATTCCCAGGACAGGTACTGCACGGTGTTAGATACAGAGTAAAGCTCCCTCTACACCGTCCCCATCAAACACTCCCAGGACAGGTACAGCACGGGGTTAGATGAAGAGTAAATCTCCCTCTACACCGTCCCCATCAAATACTCCCAGGACAGGTAGAGCACGGGCTAAGATACAGAGTAAATCTCCCTCTACACCGTCCCCATCAAACATTCCCAGGACGGGTACAGCACGGGGTTAGATACAGAGTAAATCTCCCTCTACACCGTCCCCTTCAAACACTCCCAGGACAGGTACAGCACGGGGATAGATACAGAGTAAATTCCCGCTACACCATCCCCATCAAACACTCCCAGGACAGGTGCAGCACGGGGTTAGATACAGAGTAAACTCCCGCTACACCATCCCCATCAAAAACTCCCAGGACAGGTACAGCACGGGGTTAGATACAGATTAAATCTCCTTCTACACCATCCCCATCAAACACTTTCAGGACAGGTACAGCACGGGGTTAGATACAGAGTAAAGCTCCCTATACACTGTCCACATCAAACTCTCCCAGGACAGGTACAGCACGGGGTTAGATACAGAGTAAATCTCCCTCTACACCGTCCCCATCAAACACTCCCAGGACAGGTACAGCACGTGGTTAGATATAGAGTAAATCTCCCTATACAATGTCCACATCAAACACTCCCAGGACAGGTACAGCATGGGGTTAGATACAGAGTAAACCTCCTTCTACACCATCCCCATCAAACACTTCCTGGACAGGTACAGCACGGGTTTAGATACAGAGTAAATCTCCCTCTACACTGTCCTCATCAAACACTCCGAGGACAGGTACAGCACGGGGTTAGATACAGAGTAAAGCTCCCTCTACACTGTCCTCATCAAACACTCCCAGGACAGGTACAGCACGGGGTCAGTTACAGAGTAAAGCTCCCTCTACACTGTCCCCATCAAACACTCCCAGGACAGGTACAGCACGGGGTTAGATACACAGTAAATCTCCCTCTACACTGTCCCCATCAAACACTCCCAGGACAGGTACAGCACAGGGTTAGATACAGAGTACATCTCCCTCTACACCGTCCCCATCAAACACTCCCAGGACAGGTACAGCACGGGGTTAGATACAGAGTAAAGCTCCCTCTACACTGTCCCCATCAAACATTCCCAGGACAGGTACAGCACGGGGTTAGATACAGAGTAAAACTCCATCTGCACCGTCCCCATCAAACACTCCCAGGACAGGTACAGCATGGGGTTAGATACAGAGTAAAGCTCCATCAACACCGTCCCCATCAAACATTCCCAGGACAGGTACTGCACGGTGTTAGATACAGAGTAAAGCTCCCTCTACACCGTCCCCATCAAACACTCCCAGGACAGGTACAGCACGGGGTTAGATGAAGAGTAAATATCCCTCTACACCGTTCCCATCAAATACTCCCAGGACAGGTAGAGCACGGGCTAAGATACAGAGTAAATCTCCCTCTACACCGTCCCCATCAAACATTCCCAGGACGGGTACAGCACGGGGTTAGATACAGAGTAAATCTCCCTCTACACCGTCCCCATCAAACACTCCCAGGACAGGTACAGCACGGGGATAGATACAGAGTAAATTCCCGCTACACCATCCCCATCAAACACTCCCAGGACAGGTGCAGCACGGGGTTAGATACAGAGTAAACTCCCGCTACACCATCCCCATCAAAAACTCCCAGGACAGGTACAGCACGGGGTTAGATACAGATTAAATCTCCTTCTACACCATCCCCATCAAACACTTTCAGGACAGGTACAGCACGGGGTTAGATACAGAGTAAAGCTCCCTATACACTGTCCACATCAAACTCTCCCAGGACAGGTAGAGCACGGGGTTAGATACAGAGTAAATCTCCCTCTACACCGTCGCCATCAAACACTCCCAGGACAGGTACAGCACGTGGTTAGATATAGAGTAAATCTCCCTATACAATGTCCACATCAAACACTCCCAGGACAGGTACAGCATGGGGTTAGATACAGAGTAAACCTCCTTCTACACCATCCCCATCAAACACTTCCTGGACAGGTACAGCACGGGTTTAGATACAGAGTAAATCTCCCTCTACACTGTCCCCATCAAACACTCCGAGGACAGGTACAGCACGGGGTTAGATACAGAGTAAAGCTCCCTCTACACTGTCCTCATCAAACACTCCCAGGACAGGTACAGCACGGGGTCAGTTACAGAGTAAAGCTCCCTCTACACTGTCCCCATCAAACACTCCCAGGACAGGTACAGCACGGGGTTAGATACACAGTAAATCTCCCTCTACACTGTCCCCATCAAACACTCCCAGGACAGGTACAGCACAGGGTTAGATACAGAGTACATCTCCCTCTACACCGTCCCCATCAAACACTCCCAGGACAGGTACAGCACGGGGTTAGATACAGAGTAAAGCTCCCTCTACACTGTCCCCATCAAACATTCCCAGGACAGGTACAGCACGGGGTTAGATACAGAGTAAAACTCCATCTACACCGTCCCCATCAAACGCTCCCAGGACAGGTACAGCACGGGGTTAGATACAGAGTAAAGCTCCCTCTGCACCGTCCCCATCAAACGCTCCCAGGACAGGTACAGCACGACCTTAGATACAGAGTAAATCTCCATCTACACTGTCCCCATCAAACACTCCCAGGACAGGTACAGCACGGGGTTAGATACTGAGTAAAGCTCCATCTACACTGTCCCCATCAAACACTCCCAGGACAGGTACAGCACGGGGTTAGATACAGAGTAAATCTCCCTCTACACTGTCCCCATCAAACACTCCCAGGACAGGTACAGCACGGGGTTAGATACCGAGTAAATCTCCCTCTACACCTTCCCCATCAAACACTCACAGGACAGGTACAGCACGGGGTTAGATACAGAGTAAATCTCCCTCTACACCGTCCACATCAAACACTCCCAGGACAGGTACAGCACGGGGTTAGATACAGAGTAAAGCTCCCTCTGCACCGTCCCCATCAAACAATCCCAGGACAGATACAGCACGGGGTTAGATACAGAGTAAATCTCCCTCTACACTGTCCCCATCAAACACTGCCAGGACAGGTACAGCATGGGGTTAGATAAACAGTAAATATCCCTCTACCCCGTCCCCATCAAACACTCCCAGGACATTTACAGCACGGGGTTAGATACAGAGTAAAGCTCCCTCTACACTGTCCCCATCAAACACTCCCAGGTCAGGTACAGCACCGGGTTAGATACAGAGTACATCTCCCTCTACACCGTCCCCATCAAACACTCCCAGGACAGTTGCAGCACGGGGTTAGATACAGAGTAAATCTCCCTCTGCACTGTCCCCATCAAACACTCCCTGGACAGGTACAGCATGGGGTTAGATACAGAGTAAAGCTCCATCTACACCGTTCCCATCAAACATTCCCAGGACAGGTACTGCACGGTGTTAGATACAGAGTAAAGCTCCCTCTACACCGTCCCCATCAAACACTCCCAGGACAGTTACAGCACGGCGTTAGATACAGAGTAAATCTCCCTCTACACTGTTCCCATCAAACACTCCCAGGACAGGTACAGCAAGGGGTTAGATACTGAGTAAAGCTCCATCTACACTCTCCCCATCAAACACTCCCAGGACAGGTACAGCACGGGGTTAGATACTGAGTAAATCTCCCTCTACACTGTCCCCATCAAACACTCCCAGGACAGGTACAGCACGGGGTTAGATACCGAGTAAATCTCCCTCTACACCTTCCCCATCAAACACTCCCAGGACAGGTACAGCATGGGGTTAGATACAGAGTAAAACTCCGTGTACACTGTCCCCATCAAACACTCCCAGGACAGGTACAGCACGGGGTTAGATACCGAGTAAATCTCCATCTACAACGTCCCCATCAAACACTCCCAGGACAGGTACAGCACGGGGTTAGATACAGAGTAAAGCTCCCTCTGCATCGTCCCCATCAAACAATCCCAGGACAGATACAGCACGGGGTTAGATACAGAGTAAATCTCCCTCTACACTGTCCCCATCAAACACTGCCAGGACAGGTACAGCATGGGGTTAGATAAACAGTAAATCTCCCTCTACCCCGTCACCATCAAACACTCCCAGGACATTTACAGCACGGCGTTAGATACAGAGTAAAGCTCCTTCTACACTGTCCCCATCAAACACTCCCAGGTCAGGTACAGCACCGGGTTAGATACAGAGTACATCTCCCTCTACACCGTCCCCATCAAACACTCCCAGGACAGGTGCAGCACGGGGTTAGATACAGAGTAAATCTCCCTCTGCACTGTCCCCATCAAACACTCCCTGGACAGGTACAGCATGGGGTTAGATACAGAGTAAAGCTCCATCTACACCGTCCCCATCAACCATTCCCAGGACAGGTACTGCACGGTGTTAGATACAGAGTAAAGCTCCCTCTACACCGTCCCCATCAAACACTCCCAGGACAGTTACAGCACGGCGTTAGATACAGAGTAAATCTCCCTCTACACTGTCCCCATCAAACACTCCCAGGACAGGTACAGCAAGGGGTTAGATACTGAGTAAATCTCCCTCTACACTGTCCCCATCAAACACTCCCAGGACAGGTACAGCAAGGGGTTAGATACTGAGTAAAGCTCCATCTACACTCTCCCCATCAAACACTCCCAGGACAGGTACAGCACGGGGTTAGATACTGAGTAAATCTCCCTCTACACTGTCCCCATCAAACACTCCCAGGACAGGTACAGCACGGGGTTAGATACAGAGTAAATCTCCCTCTACACCTTCCCCATCAAACACTCCCAGGACAGGTACAGCATGGGGTTAGATACAGAGTAAATCTCCCTCTACACCGTTCACATCAAACACTCCTAGGACAGGTACAGCACGGGGTTAGATACAGAGTAAAGATCCCTCTGCACCGTCCCCATCAAACACTCCCAGGACAGATACAGCACGGGGTTATATACAGAGTAAATCTCCCTCTACACCGTCCCCATCAAACACTCCCAGGACAGGTACAGCACGGGGTTCGATACAGAGTAAATCTCCCTCTACACTGTCCCCATCAAACACTCCCAGGACAGGTACAGCACGGGGATAGTTACAGAGAAAAGCTCCCACTACACTGTCCCATCAAACACTCCCAGGACAGGTACAGCACGGGGTTAGATACAGAGTAAAGCTCCCTCTACTCTGTCTCCATCAAACACTCCCAGGAGAGGTACAGCACGGGGTTAGATACAGAGTAAAGCTCCCTCTACACTGTCCCCATCAAACACTCCCAGGACAAGTACAGCACGGTGTTAGATACAGAGTAAATCTCCCTCTACACTGTCCCCATCAAACACTCCCAGAACAGGAACAGCACGGGGTTAGATACAGAGTAAAGCTCCCTCTACACTGTCCCCATCAAACTCTCGCAGGACTGGTACAGCACGGGGTTAGATACACAGTAAATCTCCCTCTACACTGTCCCCATCAAACACTCCCAGGAGAGGTACAGCACAGGGTTAGATACAGAGTACATCTCCCTCTACACCGTCCCCATCAAACATTCCCAGGACAGGTACTGCACGGTGTTAGATTAAGAGTAAAGCTCCCTCTACACCGTCCCCATCAAACGCTCCCAGGACAGGTACAGCACGGGGTTAGATACAGAGTAAAGCTCCCTCTGCACCGTCCCCATCAAACGCTCCCAGGACAGGTACAGCACGGCGTTAGATACAGAGTAAATCTCCATCTACACTGTCCCCATGAAACACTCCCAGGACAGGTACAGCACGGGGTTAGATACTGAGTAAAGCTCCCTCTACTCTGTCTCCATCAAACACTCCCAGGAGAGGTACAGCACGGGGTTAGATACAGAGTAAAGCTCCCTCTACACTGACCCCATCAAACACTCCCAGGACAGGTGCAGCACGGTGTTAGATACAGAGTGACTCTCCCTCTACACTGTCCCCATCAAACACTCCCAGGACAGGTACAGCACAGTGTTACATGCAGAGTAAAGCTCCCTCTACACTGTCCCCATCAAATTCTTCCAGGACAGGTACAGCATGGGGTTAGATACAGAGTAAAGCTCCGTGTACACTGTCCCCATCAAACAGTGCGGGGACAGGTACAGCACGGGGTTAGATACAGAGTAAGGCTCCCTCTACACTGTCCCCATCAAACACTCCCAGGACAGGTACAGCACGGGGTTACATACAGAGTAAATCTTCCTCTACTATGTCCCCATCAAACACTCCCAAGACAGGTACAGCACAGGGTTAGATACAGAATAAAGCTCCCTTTACACTGTCCCCATCAAACACTCCCAGGACAGGTACAGCACGGGGTTAGATGCAGAGTAAATCTCCCTCTACACTGTCCCCATCAAACACTCCCAGGACAGTTACAGCACGGGTTTAGATACAGAGTAAAGCTCCCTCTACACTGTCCCCATCAAACACTCCCAGGACAAGTACAGCACGGTGTTAGATACAGAGTAAATCTCCCTCTACACTGTCCCCATCAAACACTCCCAGGACAGGAACAGCACGGGGTTAGATACAGAGTAAAGCTCCCTCTACACTGTCCCCATCAAACACTCGCAGGACTGGTACAGCACGGGGTTAGATACACAGTAAATCTCCCTCTACACTGTCCCCATCAAACACTCCCAGGAGAGGTACAGCACAGGGTTAGATACAGAGTACATCTCCCTCTACACCGTCCCCATCAAACATTCCCAGGACAGGTACTGCACGGTGTTAGATTAAGAGTAAAGCTCCCTCTACACCGTCCCCATCAAACGCTCCCAGGACAGGTACAGCACGGGGTTAGATACAGAGTAAAGCTCCCTCTGCACCGTCCCCATCAAACGCTCCCAGGACAGGTACAGCACGGCGTTAGATACAGAGTAAATCTCCATCTACACTGTCCCCATGAAACACTCCCAGGACAGGTACAGCACGGGGTTAGATACTGAGTAAAGCTCCATCTACACTGTCCCCAACAAACACTCCCAGGACAGGTACAGCACGGGGTTAGATACAGAGTAAATCTCCCTCTACACTGTCCCCATCAAACACTCCCAGGACAGGTACAGCACGGGGTTAGATACCGAGTAAATCTCCCTCTACACCTTCCCCATCAAACACTCACAGGACAGGTACAGCACGGGGTTAGATACAGAGTAAATCTCCCTCTACACCGTCCACATCAAACACTCCCAGGACAGGTACAGCACGGGGTTAGATACAGAGTAAAGCTCCCTCTGCACCGTCCCCATCAAACAATCCCAGGACAGATACAGCACGGGGTTAGATACAGAATAAATCTCCCTCTACACTGTCCCCACAAACACTGCCAGGACAGGTACAGCCCGGGGTTAGATAAACAGTAAATCTCCCTCTGCACTGTCCCCATCAAACACTCCCAGGACAGGTACAGCATGGGGTTAGATACAGAGTAAAGCTCCATCTACACCGTCCCCATCAAACATTCCCAGGACAGGTACAGCACGGGGTTAGATACAGAGTAAATCTCCCTCTAGACTGTCCCCATCAAACACTCCCAGGACAGGTACAGCATGGGGTTAGATACAGAGTAAAGCTCCATCTACACCGTCCCCATCAAACACTCCCAGGACAGTTACAGCACTGCGTTAGATACAGAGTAAATCTCCCTCTACACTGTCCCCATCAAACACTCCCAGGACAGGTACAGCACGGGGTTAGATACAGAGTAAAGCTCCCGCTACACTGACCCCATCAAACAGTCCCAGGACAGGTGCAGCACGGTGTTAGATACAGAGTGACTCTCCCTCTACACTGTCCCCATCAAACACTCCCAGGACAGGTACAGCACAGTTTTACATGCAGAGTAAAGCTCCCTCTACACTGTCCCCATCAAATACTTCCAGGACAGGTACAGCATGGGGTTAGATACAGAGTAAAGCTCCGTGTACACTGTCCCCATCAAACAGTGCGGGGACAGGTACAGCACGGGGTTAGATACAGAGTAAGGCTCCCTCAACACTGTCCCCATCCAACACTCCCAGGACAGGTACAGCACGGGGTTACATACAGAGTAAATCTTCCTCTAATCTGTCCCCATCAAACACTCCCAAGACAGGTACAGCACAGGGTTAGATACAGAATAAAGCTCCCTTTACACTGTCCCCATCAAACACTCCCAGGACAGTTACAGCACGGGTTCAGATACCGAGTAAAGCTCCCTCTACACTGTCCCCATCAAACACTCCCAGGACAAGTACAGCACGGTGTTAGATACAGAGTAAATCTCCCTCTACACTGTCCCCATCAAACACTCCCAGGACAGGAACAGCACGGGGTTAGATACAGAGTAAAGCTCCCTCTACACTGTCCCCATCAAACACTCGCAGGACAGGTACAGCACGGGGTTAGATACACAGTAAATCTCCCTCTACACTGTCCCCATCAAACACTCCCAGGACAGGTACAGCACAGGGTTAGATACAGAGTACATCTCCCTCTACACCGTCCCCATCAAACATTCCCAGGACAGGTACTGCACGGTGTTAGATTCAGAGTAAAGCTCCCTCTACACCGTCCCCATCAAACGCTCCCAGGACAGGTACAGCACGGGGTTAGATACAGAGTAAAGCTCCCTCTGCACCGTCCCCAACAAACGCTCCCAGGACAGGTACAGCACGGCGTTAGATACAGAGTAAATCTCCATCTACACTGTCCCCATGAAACACTCCCAGGACAGGTACAGCACGGGGTTAGATACTGAGTAAATCTCCATCTACACTGTCCCCAACAAACACTCCCAGGACAGGTACAGCACGGGGTTAGATTCCGAGTAAATCTCCCTCTACACCTTCCCCATCAAACACTCACAGGACAGGTACAGCACGGGGTTAGATACAGAGTAAATCTCCCTCTACACCGTCCACATCAAACACTCCCACGACAGGTACAGCACGGGGTTAGATACAGAGTAAAGCTCCCTCTGCACCGTCCCCATCAAACAATCCCAGGACAGATACAGCACGGGGTTAGATACAGAGTAAATCTCCCTCTACGCTGTCCCCACAAACACTGCCAGGACAGGTACAGCATGGGGTTAGATAAACAGTAAATCTCCCTCTACCCCGTCCCCATCAAACACTCCCAGGACATTTACAGCACGGGGTTAGATACAGAGTAAAGCTCCCTCTACACTGTCCCCATCAAACACTCCCAGGTCAGGTACAGCACCGGGTTAGATACAGAGTACATCTCCCTCTACACCGTCCCCATCAAACACTCCCAGGACAGGTGCAGCACGGGGTTAGATACAGAGTAAATCTCCCTCTGCACTGTCCCCATCAAACAATCCCAGGACAGGTACAGCACGGGGTTAGATACAGAGTAAAGCTCCATCTACACCGTCCCCATCAAACACTCCCTGGACAGGTACAGCATGGGGTTAGATACAGATTAAAGCTCCATCTACACCGTCCCCATCAAACATTCCCAGGACAGGTACTGCACGGTGTTAGATACAGAGTAAAGCTCCCTCTACACCGTCCCCATCAAACACTCCCAGGACAGTTACAGCACGGCGTTAGATACAGAGTAAATCTCCCTCTACACTGTCCCCATCAAACACTCCCAGGACAGGTACAGCAAGGGGTTAGATACTGAGTAAAGCTCCATCTACACTCTCCCCATCAAACACTCCCAGGACAGGTACAGCACGGGGTTAGATACTGAGTAAATCTCCCTCTACACTGTCCCCATCAAACACTCCCAGGACAGGTACAGCACGGGGTTAGATACAGAGTAAATCTCCCTCTACTCTGTCCCCATCAAACACTCCCAAGACAGGTACAGCACAGGGTTAGATACAGAATAAAGCTCCCTTTACAATGTCCCCATCAAACACTCCCAGGACAGGTACAGCACGGGGTTAGATACAGAGTAAATCTCCCTCTACACTGTCCCCATCAAACACTCCCAGGACAGTTACAGCACGGGTTTAGATACCGAGTAAAGCTCCCTCTACACTGTCCCCATCAAACACTCCCAGGACAAGTACAGCACGGTGTTAGATACAGAGTAAATCTCCCTCTTCACTGTCCCCATCAAACACTCCCAGGACAGGTACAGCACGGGGTTAGATACAGAGTAAATCTCCCTCTACACCGTCCCCATCAAACACTCCCAGGACAGGTGCAGCACGGGGTTAGATACAGAATAAAGCTCCCTCTACACCGTCCCCATCAAACACTCCGAGGACAGGTACAGCATGGGGATGGATACAGACTAATTCTCCCTCTACACCGTCCCCATCAAACACTCCCAGGACAGTTACAGCACGGGGTTAGATACAGAGTAAAGCTCCCTATACACTGTCCACATCAAACTCTCCCAGGACAGGTACAGCACGGGGTTAGATACAGCGTAAATCTCCCTCTACACCGTCCCCATCAAACACTCCCAGGACTTACAGCAGGTGGTTAGATACAGAGTAAAGCTCCCTATACACTGTCCACATCAAACACTCCCAGGACAGGTACAGCATGGGGTTAGATACAGAGTAAAGTTCCCTCTACACCGTCCCCATCAAACACTTCCAGGACAGGTACAGCACGGGTTTAGATACTGAGTAAATTTCCCTCTACAATGTCCCCATCAAATACTCCCAGGACAGGTGCATCACGGGGTTACATACAGAGTAAATCTCCCTCTGCACTGTCCCCATCAAACACTCCCAGGACAGGTACAGCACGGTGTTAGATACAGAGTAAATCCCCCCCTACACTGTCCCCATCAAACACTCCCAGGACAGGTACAGCACGGGGTTAGATACACAGTAAATCTCCCTCTACACTGTCCCCATCAAATACTCCCAGGACAGGTACAGCACAGGGTTAGATACAGAGTACATCTCCCTCTACACCGTCCCCATCAAACACTCCCAGGACAGGTACAGCACGGGGTTAGATACAGTGTAAAGCGCCCTCTACACTGTCCCCATCAAACACTCCCAGGACAGGTACAGCACGGGGTTAGATACAGAGTAAAGCTCCATCTACACCTTCCCCATCAAACACTCCCAGGACATGTACAGCATGGGGTTAGATACAGAGTAAAGCTCCATCTACACCGTCCCCATCAAACATTCCCAGGACAGGTACTGCACGGTGTTAGATTCAGAGTAAAGCTCCCTCTACACCGTCCCCATCAAACGCTCCCAGGACAGGTACAGCACGGGGTTAGATACAGAGTAAAGCTCCCTCTGCACCGTCCCCATCAAACGCTCCCAGGACAGGTACAGCACGGCGTTAGATACAGAGTAAATCTCCATCTACACTGTCCCCATCAAACACTCCCAGGACAGGTACAGCACGGGGTTAGATACTGAGTAAAGCTCCATCTACACTGTCCCCATCAAACACTCCCAGGACAGATACAGCACGGGGTTAGATACAGAGTAAATCTCCCTCTACACTGTCCCCATCAAACACTCCCAGGACAGGTACAGCACGGGGTTAGATACCGAGTAAATCTCGCTCTACACCTTCCCCATCAAACACTCACAGGACAGGTACAGCACGGGGTTAGATACAGAGTAAATCTCCCTCTACACCGTCCACATCAAACACTCCCAGGACAGGTACAGCACGGGGTTAGATACAGAGTAAAGCTCCCTCTGCACCGTCCCCATCAAACAATCCCAGGACAGATACAGCACGGGGTTAGATACAGAGTAAATCTCCCTCTACACTGTCCCCACAAACACTGCCAGGACAGGTACAGCATGGGGTTAGATAAACAGTAAATCTCCCTCTACCCCGTCCCCATCAAACACTCCCAGGACATTTACAGCACGGGGTTAGATACAGAGTAAAGCTCCCTCTACACTGTCCCCATCAAACACTCCCAGGTCAGGTACAGCACCGGGTTAGATACAGAGTACATCTCCCTCTACACCGTCCCCATCAAACACTCCCAGGACAGGTGCAGCACGGGGTTAGATACAGAGTAAATCTCCCTCTGCACTGTCCCCATCAAACAATCCCAGGACAGGTACAGCACGGGGTTAGATACAGAGTAAAGCTCCATCTACACCGTCCCCATCAAACACTCCCTGGACAGGTACAGCATGGGGTTAGATACAGATTAAAGCTCCATCTACACCGTCCCCATCAAACATTCCCAGGACAGGTACTGCACGGTGTTAGATACAGAGTAAAGCTCCCTCTACACCGTCCCCATCAAACACTCCCAGGACAGTTACAGCACGGCGTTAGATACAGAGTAAATCTCCCTCTACACTGTCCCCATCAAACACTCCCAGGACAGGTACAGCAAGGGGTTAGATACTGAGTAAAGCTCCATCTACACTCTCCCCATCAAACACTCCCAGGACAGGTACAGCACGGGGTTAGATACTGAGTAAATCTCCCTCTACACTGTCCCCGTCAAACACTCCCAGGACAGGTACAGCACGGGGTTAGATACAGAGTAAATCTCCCTCTACACCGTCCACATCAAACACTCCTAGGACAGGTACAGCACGGGGTTAGATACAGAGTAAAGATCCCTCTGCACCGTCCCCATCAAACACTCCCAGGACAGATACAGCACGGGGTTATATACAGAGTAAATCTCCCTCTACACCGTCCCCATCAAACACTCCCAGGACAGGTACAGCACGGGGTTCGATACCGAGTAAATCTCCCTCTACACTGTCCCCATCAAACACTCCCAGGACAGGTACAGCACGGGGATAGTTACAGAGTAAAGATCCCACTACACTGTCCCATCAAACACTCCCAGGACAGGTACAGCATGGGGTTAGATACAGAGTAAATCTCCCTCTACACCGTCCCCATCAAGCACTCCCAGGACAGGTACTGCACGGGGTTAGATACAGAGTAAAGCTCCCTCTACTCTGTCTCCATCAAACACTCCCAGGACAGGTACAGCACGGGGTTAGATACAGAGTAAATCTCCCTCTACACCGTCCCCATCAAACACTCCCAGGACAGTTACAGCACGGGGATAGTTACAGAGTAAAGATCCCACTACACATGTCCCATCAAACACTCCCAGGACAGGTACAGCATGGGGTTAGATACAGAGTAAATCTCCCTCTACACCGTCCCCATCAAGCACTCCCAGGACAGGTACTGCACGGGGTTAGATACAGAGTAAAGCTCCCTCTACTCTGTCTCCATCAAACACTCCCAGGACAGGTACAGCACGGGGTTAGATACAGAGTAAATCTCCCTCTACACCGTCCCCATCAAGCACTCCCAGGACAGGTACTGCACGGGGTTAGATACAGAGTAAAGCTCCCTCTACACTGACCCCAACAAACACTCCCAGGACAGGTGCAGCACGGTGTTAAATACAGAGTGACTCTCCCTCTACACTGTCCCCATCAAACACTCACAGGACAGGTACAGCACAGTGTTACATGCAGAGTAAAGCTCCCTCTACACTGTCCCCATCAAATACTCCCAGGACAGGTACAGCATGGGGTTAGATACAGAGTAAAGCTCCGTGTACACTGTCCCCATCAAACAGTGCCGGAACAGGTGCAGCACGGGGTAGGATACAGAGTAAGGCTCCCTCTACACTGTCCCCATCAAACACTCCCAGGACAGGTACATCACGGGGTTACATACAAAGTAAATCTTCCTCTATTCTGTCCCCATCAGACACTCCCAAGACAGGTACAGCACAGGGTTAGATACAGAATAAAGCTCCCTTTACACTGTCCCCATCAAACACTCCCAGGACAGGTACAGCACGGGGTTAGATACAGAGTAAATCTCCCTCTACACTGTCCCCATCAAACACTCCCAGGACAGATACAGCACGGGTTTAGATACCGAGTAAAGCTCCCTCTACACTGTCCCCATCAAACACTCCCAGGACAAGTACAGCACAGGGTTAGATACAGAGTAAATCTCCCTCTACACTGTCCCCATCAAACACTCCCAGGACAGGTGCAGCACGGGGTTAGATACAGAATAAAGCTCCCGCTACACCATCCCCATCAAACACTCCCAGGACAGGTACAGCATGGGGATGGATACAGACTAATTCTCCCTCTACACTGTCCCCATCAAACACTCCCAGGTCAGGTACAGCACCGGGTTAGATACAGAGTACATCTCCCTCTACACCGTCCCCATCAAACACTCACAGGACAGGTGCAGCACGGGGTTAGATACAGAGTAAATCTCCCTCTACACTGTCCCCATCAAACACTCCCAGGACAGGTACAGCACCGGGTTAGATACAGAGTAAAGCTCCATCTACACCGTCCCCATCAAACACTCCCTGGACAGGTACAGCATGGGGTTAGATACAGAGTAAAGCTCCATCTACACCGTCCCCATCAAACATTCCCAGGACAGGTACTGCACGGTGTTAGATACAGAGTAAAGCTCCCTCTACACCGTCCCCATCAAACACTCCCAGGACAGTTACAGCACGGCGTTAGATACAGAGTAAATCTCCCTCTACACTGTCCCCATCAAACACTCCCAGGACAGGTACAGCAAGGGGTTAGATACTGAGTAAAGCTCCATCTACACTGTCCCCATCAACCACTCCCAGGACAGGTACAGCACGGGGTTAGATACTGAGTAAATCTCCCTCTACACTGTCCCCATCAAACACACCCAGGACAGGTACAGCACGGGGTTAGATACAGAGTAAATCTCCCTCTACACCTTCCCCATCAAACACTCCCAGGACAGGTACAGCATGGGGTTAGATACAGAGTAAATCTCCCTCTACACCGTCCACATCAAACACTCCCAGGACAGGTACAGCCCGGGGTTAGATACAGAGTAAAGATCCCTCTGCACCGTCCCCATCAAACACTCCCAAAACAGATACAGCACGGGGTTATATACAGAGTAAATCTCCCTCTACACCGTCCCCATCAAACACTCCCAGGACAGGTACAGCACGGGGTTCGATACAGAGTAAATCTCCCTCTACACTGTCCCCATCAAACACTCCCAGGACAGGTACAGCACGGGGATAGTTACAGAGTAAATCTCCCACTACACTGTCCCATCAAACACTCCCAGGACAGGTACAGCATGGGGTTAGATACAGAGTAAATCTCCCTCTACACCGTCCCCATCAAACACTCCCAGGACAGGTACTGCACGGGGTTAGATACAGAGTAAAGCTCCCTCTAATCTGTCTCCATCAAACACTCCCAGGACAGGTACAGCACGGGGTTAGATACAGAGTAAAGCTCCCTCTACACTGACCCCATCAAACACTCCCAGGACAGGTGCAGCACGGTGTTAGATACAGAGTGACTCTCCCTCTACACTGTCCCCATCAAACACTCCCAGGACAGGTACAGCACAGTGTTACATGCAGAGTAAAGCTCCCTCTACACTGTCCCCATCAAATACTCCCAGGACAGGTACAGCATGGGGTTAGATACAGAGTAAGGCTCCCTCTACACTGTCCCCATCAAACACTCCCAAGACAGGTACAGCACGGGGTTAGATACAGAATAAAGCTCCCTGTACACTGTCCCCATCAAACACTCCCAGGACAGGTACAGCACGGGGTTAGATACACAGTAAATCTCCCTCTACACTGTCCCCATCAAACACTCCCAGGACAAGTACAGCACAGGGTTAGATACAGAGTACATCTCCCTCTACACCGTCCCCATCAAACACTCCCAGGACAGGTACAGCACGGGGTTAGATACAGAGTAAAGCTCCCACTACACTGTCCCAATCAAACACTCCCAGGACAGGTACAGCACGGGGTTAGATACAGAGTAAAGCTCCATCTACACCGTCCCACAAAACACTCCCAGGACAGGTACAGCAAGGGGTTAGATACAGAGTAAAGCTCCATCTACACCGTCCCCATCAAACATTCCCAGGACAGTTACTGCACGGTGTTAGATTCAGAGTAAAGCTCCCTCTACACCGTCCCCATCAAACGCTCCCAGGACAGGTACAGCACGGGGTTAGATACAGAGTAAATCTCCCTCTACACCTTCCCCATCAAACACTCACAGGACAGGTACAGCAAGGGGTTAGATACAGAGTAAATCTCCCTCTACACCGTCCACATCAAACACTCCCAGGACAGGTACAGCAGGGGGTTAGATACAGAGTAAATCTCCCTCTACACCTTCCCCATCAAACACTCACAGGACAGGTACAGCAAGGGGTTAGATACAGAGTAAATCTCCCTCTACACCGTCCACATCAAACACTCCCAGGACAGGTACAGCAGGGGGTTAGATACAGAGTAAATCTCCCTCTACACTGTCCCCATCAAACACTGCCAGGACAGGTACAGCATGGGGTTAGACAAACAGTAAATCTCCCTCTACACCGTCCCCATCAAACACTCCCAGGACATTTACAGCATGGGGTTAGATACAGAGTAAAGCTCCCTCTACACTGTCCCCATCAAACACTCCCAGGTCAGGTACAGCACCGGGTTAGATACAGAGTACATCTCCCTCTACACCGTCCCCATCAAACACTCCCAGGACAGGTGCAGCACGGGGTTAGATACAGAGTAAATCTCCCTCTGCACTGTCCCCATCAAACACTCCCAGGACAGGTACAGCACGGGGTTAGATATAGAGTAAAGCTCCATCTACGCCGTCCCCATCAAACACTCCCTGGACAGGTACAGCATGGGGTTAGATACAGAGTAAAGCTCCATCTACACCGTCCCCATCAAACATTCCCAGGACAGGTACTGCACGGTGTTAGATACAGAGTAAAGCTCCCTCTACACCGTCCCCATCAAACACTCCCAGGACAGTTACAGCACGGCGTTAGATACAGAGTAAATCTCCCTCTACACTGTCCCCATCAAACACTCCCAGGACAGGTACAGTAAGGGGTTAGATACTGAGTAAAGCTCCATCTACACTGTCCCCATCAAACACTCCCAGGACAGGTACAGCACGGGGTTAGATACTGAGTAAATCTCCCTCTACACTGTCCCCATCAAACACTCCCAGGACAGGTACAGCACGGGGTTAGATACAGAGAAAATCTCCCTCTACACCTTCCCCATCAAACACTCCCAGGACAGGTACAGCATGGGGTTAGATACAGAGTAAATCTCCCTCTACACCGTCCACATCAAACACTCCTAGGACAGGTACAGCACGGGGTTAGATAAAGAGTAAAGATCCCTCTGCACCGTCCCCATCAAACACTCCCAGGACAGATACAGCACGGGGTTATATACAGAGTAAATCTCCCTCTACGCCGTCCCCATCAAACACTCCCAGGACAGGTACAGCACGGGGTTCGATACAGAGTAAATCTCCCTCTACACTGTCCCCATCAAACACTCGCAGGACAGGTACAGCACGGGGATAGTTACAGAGTAAAGCTCCCACTACACTGTCCCATCAAACACTCCCAGGACAGGTACAGCATGGGGTTAGATACAGAGTAAATCTCCCTCTACACCGTCCCCATCAAACACTCCCAGGACAGGTACTGCACGGGGTTAGATACAGAGTAAAGCTCCCTCTACTCTGTCTCCATCAAACACTCCCAGGACAGGTACAGCACGGGGTTAGATACAGAGTAAAGCTCCCTCTACACTGACCCCATCAAACACTCCCAGGAGAGGTGCAGCACGGTGTTAGATACAGAGTGACTCTCCCTCTACACTGTCCCCATCAAACACTCCCAGGACAGGTACAGCACAGTGTTACATGCAGAGTAAAGCTCCCTCTACACTGTCCCCATCAAATACTCCCAGGACAGGTACAGCATGGGGTTAGATACAGAGTAAAGCTCCGTGTACACTGTCCCCATCAAACAGTGCCGGGACAGGTACAGCACGGGGTTAGATACAGAGTAAGGCTCCCTCTACACTGCCCCATCAAACACTCCCAGGACAGGTACAGCACGGGGTTACATACAGAGTAAATCTTCCTCTACTCTGTCCCCATCAAACACTCCCAAGACAGGTACAGCACAGGGTGAGATACAGAATAAAGCTCCCTCTACACTGTCCCCATCAAACACTCCCAGGACAGTTACAGCACGGGTTTAGATACCGAGTAAAGCTCCCTCTACACTGTCCCCATCAAACACTCCCAGGACAAGTACAGCACGGTGTTAGATACAGAGTAAATCTCCCTCTACACTGTCCCCATCAAACACTCCCAGGACAGGTACAGCACGGGGTTAGATACAGAGTAAATCTCCCTCTACACCGTCCCCATCAAACACTCCCAGGACAGGTGCAGCACGGGGTTAGATACAGAATAAAGCTCCCGCTACACCATCCCCATCAAACACTCCCAGGACAGGTACAGCATGGGGATGGATACAGACTAATTCTCCCTCTACACCGTCCCCATCAAACACTCCCATGACAGTTACAGCACGGGGTTAGATGCAGAGTAAAGCTCCTTCTACACTGTCCACATCAAACTCTCCCAGGACAGGTACAGCACGGGGTTAGATACAGCGTAAATCTCCCTCTACACCGTCCCCATCAAACACTCCCAGGACGTACAGCACGTGGTTAGATACAGAGTAAAGCTCCCTATACACTGTCCACATCAAACACTCCCAGGACAGGTACAGCATGGGGTTAGATACAGAGTAAAGCTCCCTCTACACCGTCCCCATCAAACACTTCCAGGACAGGTACAGCACGGGTTTAGATACTGAGTAAATTTCCCTCTACACTGTCCCCAACAAACACTCCCAGGACAGGTACAGCACGGGGTTAGTTACAGAGTAAAGCGCCCTCTACACTGTCCCCATCAAACACTCCCAGGACAGGTACAGCAAGGGGTTAGATACAGAGTAAAGCCCCCTCTACACTGTCCCCATCAAACACTCCCAGGACAGGTACAGCACGGGGTTAGATACAGAGTAAATCTCCCTCTACACTGTCCCCATCAAACACTCCCAGGACAGGTACAGTACAGGGTTAGATACAGAGTAAATCTCCCTCTAAACTGTACCCATCAAACACTCCCAGGACAGGTACAGCACGGGGTTAGATACAGAGTAAAGCTCCATCTACACTGTCCCCATCAAACACTCCCAGGACAGGTACAGCACGTGGTTAGATAGAGAGAAAAGCTCCATCTACACCGTCCCCATCAACACTCCCAGGACAAGTACAGCACGGGGTTAGATACAGAGTAAATCTCCCTCTACGCTGTCCCCATCAAACACTCCCAGGACAGGTACAGCACGGGGTTAGATACAGAGTAAAGCTGCCTCAACAGTGTCCCCATCAAACTCTCCCAGGACAGGTAGAGCACGGGGTTAGATACAGAGTAAATCTCCCTCTACACTGTCCCTATCAAACACTCCCAGCAGAGGTAAAGCACGGGGTTAGCTACAGAGTAAATCTCCCTCTACACCGTTCCCATCAAACACTCCCAGGACAGGTACAGTACGGGGTTAGATACAGAGTAAAGCTCCTTCTACCCTGTCCCCATCAAACACTCCCAGGACAGGTACAGCACGGGGTTAAATACAGCGTAAAGCTTCGTCTACACTGTCACCATTAAAAACACTCCCAGGACAGGTACAGCACGGGGTTAGATACAGAGTAAATCTCCCTCTACACTGTCCCCATCAAACACTCCCAGGACAGGTACAGCACGGGGTTAGATACAGAGTAAATCTCCCTCTACACTGTCCCCATCATACACTCCCAGGACAGGTACAGCACGGGGTTAGATACAGAGTAAAGCTCCCTCTACACTGTCCTCATCAAACACTTCCAGGACAGGTACACACAGGGTTAGATACTGAGTAAATCTCCCTCTACACCGTCCCCATCAAACACTCCCAGGACAGGTACAGCACGGGGTTAGATACAGAGTAAATCTCCCTCTACACAGTCCCCATCAAACACTCCCAGGACAGGTACAGCACGGGGTTAGATACAGAGTAAAGCTCCCTCTACACTGTCCCAATCAAACACTCCCAGGACAGGTACAGCACGGGCTTAGATACAGAGTATAGCTCCCTCTACACTGTCCCAATCAATCACACCCAGGACAGGTACAGCACGGGGTTAGGTACAGAGTAAATCTCCTTCTACACTGTCCCCATCAAACACTCCCAGGACAGGTACAGCACGGGGTTAGATACAGAGTAATGCTCCCTCTACACCGTCCCCATCAAACACTCCCAGGACAGGTACAGCACGGGGTGAGATACAGAGTAAATCTCCCTCTACCCTGTCCCCATCAAACACTCCCAGGACAGGTACAGCACGGGGTTAGATACAGTGTAAAGCTCCCTCTACACCGTCCCCATCAAACACTCCCAGGACAGGTACAGCACGGGGTTAGATACAGAGTAAAGCTCCCTCTACACCGTCCCCATCAAACACTCCCAGTACAGGTACAGCACGGGGTTAAATACAGAGTAATGCTCCCTCTACACTGTCCCCATCAAACACTCCCAGGGCAGGTACAGCACGGGGTTACATACAGAGTAAATCTCCCTCTACACCGTCCCCATTAAACACTCTCAGGACAGGTACTGCACGGGGTTACATACAGAGTAAATCTTCCTCTACACTGTCCCCATCAAGCACTCCCAGGACAGGTACAGCACAGGGTTAGATACAGAATAAAGCTCCCTTTACACTGTCCCCATCAAACACTCCCAGGACAGGTACAGCACGCGGTTAGATACAGAGTAAAGCTCCCTCTACACTGTCCTCATCAAACACTCCCAGGACAGGTACAGCACAGGGTTATATACAGAGTAAATCTCCCTCTACACCGTCCCCATCAAACACTCCCAGGACAGGTACAGCACGGGGTTAGATACAGAGTAAAGCTCCCTCTACACCGTCCCCATCCAGCTCTCCCAGGACAGGTACAGCACGGGCTTAGATACAGAGTAAATCTCCCTCTACACCGTCCCCATCAAACACTCCCAGGACAGGTACAGCACGGGGTTAGATACAGAGTAAAGCTCCCTCTACACCGTCCCCATCAAACACTCCCAGGACAGGTACAGCACGGGGTTAGATACAGAGTAAATCTCCCACTACACCGTCCCCATCAAATACTCCCAGGATAGGTAGAGCACGGGCTTAGATACAGAGTAAAGCTCCCTCTACACTGTCCCCATCAAACACTCCCAGGACAGGTACAGCACGGGGTTAGATACAGAGTAAATTCCCGCTACACCATCCCCATCAAACACTCCCAGGACAGGTGCAGCACGGGGTTAGATACAGAGTAAATCTCCCTCTACACCATCCCCATCAAAAACTCCCAGGACAGGTACAGCACGGGGTTAGATACAAATTAAATCTCCTTCTACACCATCCCCATCAAACACTCCCAGGACAGGTACAGCACGGGGTTAGATACAGAGTAAAGCTCCCTATACACTGTCCACATCAAACTCTCCCAGGACAGGTACAGCACGGGGTTAGATATAGAGTAAAGCTCCCTATACAATGTCCACATCAAACACTCCCAGGACAGGTACAGGATGGGGTTAGATACAGAGTAAACCTCCTTCTACACCGTCCCCATCAAACACTTCCTGGACAGGTACAGCACGGGTTTAGATACAGAGTAAATCTCCCTCTACTCTGTCCCCATCAAACACTCCGAGGACAGGTACAGCACGGGGTTAGATACAGAGTAAAGCTCCCTCTACACTGTCCCCATCAAACACTCCCAGCACAGGTACAGCACGGGGTTAGATACACAGTAAATCTCCCTCTACACTGTCCCCATCAAACACTCCCAGGACAGGTACAGCACAGGGTTAGATACAGAGTACATCTCCCTCTACACCATCCCCATCAAACACTCCCAGGACAGGTACAGCACGGGGTTAGATACAGAGTAAAGCTCCCTCTACACTGTCCCCATCAAACACTCCCAGGACAGGTACAGCACGGGGTTAGATACAGAGTAAAGCTCCATCTACACCGTCCCCATCAAACACTCCCAGGACAGTTACAGCATGGGGTTAGATACAGAGTAAAGCTCCATCTACACCGTCCCCATCAAACATTCCCAGGACAGGTACTGCACGGTGTTAGATACAGAGTAAATCTCCCTCTACACTGTCCCCATCAAACACTCCCAGGACAGGTACAGCACGGTGTTAGATACAGAGTAAAGCTCCCTCTACACCGTCCACATCAAACACTCCCAGGACAGGTACAGCACGGTGTTAGATTCAGAGTAAAGCTCCCTCTACACCGTCCCCATCAAACGCTCCCAGGACAGTTACAGCACGGGGTTAGATACAGAGTAAAGCTCCCTCTGCACCGTCCCCATCAAACGCTCCCAGGACAGGTACAGCACGGCGTTAGATACAGAGTAAATCTCCCTCTACACTGTCCCCATCAAACACTCCCAGGACAGGTACAGCACGGGGTTAGATACTGAGTAAAGCTCCATCTACACTGTCCCCATCAAACACTCCCAGGACAGGTACAGCACGGGGTTAGATACAGAGTAAAAGTCCCTCTACACTGTCCCCATCAAACACTCCCAGGACAGGTACAGCACGGGGTTAGATACAGAGTAAATCTCCCTCTACACCTTCCCCATCAAACACTCCCAGGACAGGTACAGCACGGGGTTAGATACAGAGTAAATCTCCCTCTACACCGTCCACTTCAAACACTCCCAGGACAGGTAGAGCACGGGGTTAGATACAGAGTAAAGCTCCCTCTGCACCGTCCCCATCAAACACTCCCAGGACAGATACAGCACGGGGTTAGATACAGAGTAAATCTCCCTCTACACTGTCCCCATCAAACACTCCCAGGACAGGTACAGCACGGGGTTAGATACAGAGTAAATCACCCTCTACACTGTCCCCATCAAACACTCCCAGGACAGGTACAGCACGGGGTTAGTTACAGAGTAAAGCTCCCACTACACTGTCCCATCAAACAGTCCCAGGACAGGTACAGCATGGGGTTAGATACACAGTAAATCTCCCTCTACACCGTCCCCATCAAACACTCCCAGGACAGTTACAGCACGGGGTTAGATACAGAGTAAATCTCCCTCTACACTGTCCCCATCAAACACTCCCAGGACAGGTACAGCACGGGCTTAGATACAGAGTAAAGCTCCCTCTACACTGTCCCCATCAAACACTCCGAGGACAGGTACAGCACGGGGTTAGATACAGAGTAAATCTCCCTCTACACCGTCCCCATCAAACACTCCCAGGACAGGTACAGCACGGAGTTAGATACAGAGTAAATCTCCCTCTACACCGTCCACTTCAAACACTCCCAGGACAGGTAGAGCACGGGGTTAGATACAGAGTAAAGCTCCCTCTGCACCGTCCCCATCAAACACTCCCAGGACAGATACAGCACGGGGTTAGATACAGAGTAAATCTCCCTCTACACTGTCCCCATCAAACACTCCCAGGACAGGTACAGCACGGGGTTAGATACAGAGTAAATCACCCTCTACACTGTCCCCATCAAACACTCCCAGGACAGGTACAGCACGGGGTTAGTTACAGAGTAAAGCTCCCACTACACTGTCCCATCAAACAGTCCCAGGACAGGTACAGCATGGGGTTAGATACACAGTAAATCTCCCTCTACACCGTCCCCATCAAACACTCCCAGGACAGTTACAGCACGGGGTTAGATACAGAGTAAATCTCCCTCTACACTGTCCCCATCAAACACTCCCAGGACAGGTACAGCACGGGCTTAGATACAGAGTAAAGCTCCCTCTACACTGTCCCCATCAAACACTCCGAGGACAGGTACAGCACGGGGTTAGATACAGAGTAAATCTCCCTCTACACCGTCCCCATCAAACACTCCCAGGACAGGTACAGCACGGGGTTAGATACAGAGTAAGTCTCCCTCTACACTGTCCCCATCAAACACTCCCAGGACAGGTACAGCACGGGGTTAGATACAGAGTAAATCTCCATCTACACCGTCCCCATCAAACACTCCCAGGACAGGTACAGCACGGGGTTAGATACAGAGTAAATCTCCCTCTACACCGTCCCCATCAAACACTCCCAGGACAGGTACAGCATGGGGTTAGATACAGAGTAAAGCTCCCTCTACACTGTCCCCATCAAACACTCCCAGGACTGGTACAGCACGGGGTTAGATACAGAGTAAATCTCCCTCTACACCGTCCCCATCAAACACTCCCAGGACAGGTACAGCACGGGGTTAGATACAGAGTAAATCTCCCTCTACACCGTCCCCATCAAACACTCCCAGGACAGGTACAGCACGGAGTTAGATACCGAGTAAATCTCCCTCTACACCGTCCCCATCAAACACTCCCAGGACAGCTACAGCACGGGGTTAGATACAGAGTAAATCTCCCTCTACACTTTCCACATCAAACACTCCCAGGACAGGTACAGCACAGGGTTAGATACAGAGTAAATCTCCCTCTACACCGTCCACATCAAACACTCCCAGGACAGGTACAGCACGGGGTTAGATACAGAGTAAAGCTCCCTCTGCACCGTCCCCATCAAACAATCCCAGGACAGATACAGCACGGAGTAAGATACAGAGTAAATCTCCCTCTACACTGTCCCCATCAAACACTGCCAGGACAGGTACAGCATGGGGTTAGATAAACAGTAAATCTCCCTCTACACCGTCCCCATCAAACACTCCCAGGACATTTACAGCATGGGGTTAGATACAGAGTAAATCTCCCTCTACCCTGTCCCCATCAAACACTCCCAGGACAGGTACAGCACGGGGTTAGATACAGTGTAAAGCTCCCTCTACACCGTCCCCATCAAACACTCCCAGGACAGGTACAGCACGGGGTTAGATAGAGAGTAAAGCTCCCTCTACACCGTCCCCATCAAACACTCCCAGGGCAGGTACAGCACGGGGTTACATACAGAGTAAATCTCCCTCTACAATGTCCCCATCAAATACTCCCAGGACAGGTACATCACGGGGTTACATACATAGTAATTCTCCCCCTGCACTGTCCCCATCAAGCACTCTCAGGACAGGTACAGCACGGGGTTACATACAGAGTAAAACTTCCTCTACACTGTCCCCATCAAGCACTCCCAGGACAGGTACAGCACAGGGTTAGATACAGAATAAAGCTCCCTTTACACTGTCCCCATCAAACACTCCCAGGACAGGTACAGCACGCGGTTAGATACAGAGTAAAGCTCCCTCTACACTGTCCTCATCAAACACTCCCAGGACAGGTACAGCACGGGGTTATATACAGAGTAAATCTCCCTCTACACCGTCCCCATCAAACACTCCCAGGACAGGTACAGCACGGGGTTAGATACAGAGTAAAGCTCCCTCTACACCGTCCCCATCAAACTCTCCCAGGACAGGTACAGCACGGGCTTAGATACAGAGTAAATCTCCCTCTACACCGTCCCCATCAAACACTCCCAGGACAGGTACAGCACGGGGTTAGATACAGAGTAAATCTCCCTCTGCACCGTCCCCATCAAACACTCCCAGGACAGATACAGCACGGGGTTGGATACAGAGTAAATCTCCCTCTACACCGTCCTCATCAAACACTCCCAGGACAGGTACAGCACGGGGTTCGATACAGAGTAAATCTCGCTCTACACTTTCCCCATCAAACACTCCCAGGACAGGTACAGCACGGGGTTAGTTACAGAGTAAAGCTCCCACTACACTGTCCCATCAAACACTCCCAGGACAGGTACAGCTTGGGGTTAGATACAGAGTAAATCTCCCTCTACACCGTCCCCATCAAACACTCCCAGGACAGGTACAGCACGGGGTTAGATACAGAGTAAAGCTCCCTCTACACCGTCCCCATCAAACACACCCAGGACAGGTACAGCACGGGGTTAGATACAGAGTAATGCTCCCTCTACACTGACCCCATCAAACACTCCCAGGACACGTGCAGCACGGTGTTAGATACAGAGTAAAGCTCCCTCTACACCGTCCCCATCAAACACTCCCAGTACAGGTACAGCACGGGGTTAGATACAGAGTAAATCTCCCTCTACACTTTCACCATCATACACTCCCAGGACAGGTACAGCACGGGGTTAGATACAGAGTAAATCTCCCTCTACACTTTCACCATCATACACTCCCAGGACAGGTACAGCACGGGGTTAGATACAGAGTAAAGCTCCCTCTACACCATCTCCATCAAACACACGCAGGACAGGTACAGCACGTGGTTAGATACAGAGTAAATCTCCCTCTACACCGTCCCCATCAAACACTCCCAGGACAGGTACAGCACGGGGTTAGATACAGAGTAAAGCTCCCTCTGCACTGTACCCATCAAACACTCCCTGGACAGGTACAGCACGGGGTTAGACACAGAGTAAATCTCCCTCTACACCGTCCCCATCAAACACTCCCAGGACAGGTACAGCACGGGGTTAGATACAGAGTAAATCTCCCTCTACACCGTCCCCATCAAACACTCCCAGGAGAGGTACAGCACGGGGTTAGATACAGAGTAAATCTCCCTCTACACTGTCCCCATCAAACACTCCCAGGACAGGTACAGCACGGGGTTAGATACAGAGTAAATCACCCTCAGTGTCGGAGGGTCAGTACTGAGGGAGAGCCGCACTGTCAGAGGATTAGTACTGAGGGAGAGCCGCTTTGTTGGAGGGTCAGTGCTGAGGGAGAGCCGCACTGTCAGAGGGTCAGTACTGAGGGAGAGCCGCACTGTCGGAGGGTCATTACTGAGGGAGAGCCGCTTTGTTGGAGGGTCAGTGCTGAGGGAGAGCCGCACTGTCAGAGGGTCAGTACTGAGGGAGAGCCGCACTGTCGGAGGGTCGGTACTGAGGGAGAGCCGCACTGTCGGCGGGTCAGTACTGAGGGAGAGCCGCACTGTCGGAAGGTCAGTACTGAGGGAGTGCCGCACTGTCGGAGGGTCAGTGCTGAGGGAGTGCCGCACTGTCGGAGGGTCAGTGATGAGGGAGAGCCGGACTGTCGGAGGGTCAGTGCTGAGGGAGCGCCGCACTGTCGGAGGGTCAGTGCTGAAGGATTGCCGCACTGTCGGAGGGTCAGTCCTGAAGGAGAGCCGTACTGTCGGAGGGTCAGTACTGAGGGAGTGCTGCAATGTTGGAGGGTCAGTGCTGAGGGAGTGCCGCACTGTCGGAGGGTCAGTGATGAGGGAGTGCCGGACTGTTGGAGTGTCAGTACTGAGGGAGTGCCGCACTGTCAGAGGGTCAGTGCTGAGGGAGCGCCGCACTGTCAGAGGGTCAGTACTGAGGGAGTGCTGCACTGTCAGAGGGTCAGTGCTGAGGGAGCGCCGCACTGTCAGAGGGTCAGTGCTGAGGGAGTGCCGCTCTGTCGGAGGGTCAGTGCTGAGGGAGAGACGCACTGTGGGAGGGTCAGTGCTGAGGGAGAGCCGCACTGTCGGAGGGTCAGTGCTGAGGGAGTGCCGCTCTGTCAGAGGGTCAGTGCTGAGGGAGTGCCGCTCTGTCGGAGGGTCAGTGCTGAGGGAGCGCCGCACTGTCAGAGGGTCAGTGCTGAGGGAGTGCCGCTCTGTCGGAGGGTCAGTACTGAGGGAGCGCCGCACTGTCGGAGGGTCAGTACTGAGGGAGCGCCGCACTGTCGGAGGGTCAGTGCTGAGGGAGTGCTGCACTGTCGTAGGGTCAGTGCTGAGGGAGTGCTGCACTGTCGGAGGGTCAGTGCTGAGGGACTGCTGTCGTTTTGCTGAGTGGAGCTCCTGAGTAGCAGTTTTGAGAATCTTTACCTCTTACCGGTTCACTCCCATCTTCATTTTTCTTTCTGCAGGTCATCCACAGGATGCAAACTCCCACCAGGCAGGAGGCTCCCAGCAGCAGGACTGGAACGATGATGATCTCGGATTCATGGTGCAGGACCACTGGAAGGGCAGGCAACAGGAACACGTTAGCCTCACGTCCCAGGCAGAACCGGGGAGTTGTTCGGGGGAGGGGAGTGGCGCCCAGGTATGGGTTGGGTGTGGGTTGCCAGGGATGAATGTCTGGAGCTGTGGGAGGTAGGCTAGAGGGAAGTCAGGGACCATCCCTGGCTGGGTAGGGCTGGGGCGTGTCTTGGGGTGGAGGAGACGAAGCCGTAAGCCGAGTGCACTTCCTTCGCTGGGGAACTGGAGACACGGCGTCTGCAGCTGCACCCTCAAGGCTGAGGACAGACGCCAAGTCATCATGAATGGCCGGGCACGAGGATTTTCTTTGGGAATTTGCAGCCAATTGGGGAAGTCCTGGGAGCCGTTCAGAGCAGCCAACGGCTGCAGCTTGGACCTCATGTGGTTTGCAGCTCACAGAGAGAAACCCTGGGGAATTGTCAGCCGTATCCAGGCAGTTAGGACTCAAGTGGAGCCCTGGGAGCCATTTATAGCTCCGTCCGTTCGGAAGGCTGGAGTTAGGACAACCCGAGGGGCAGTTCCAGCTTCGTGAAGCCAGCGCGTCTGCCAAGGGGCTGCCATCGCTCCGATCATTAGAAGCGGGCGGGCAGCTTTGTGGATCCGGTGGAATGCAATCTCGGGTGAAGAGATTGAACCGGCGGGAGGAGGGCAGAGCGCCGAGGTAGTCCGAGTCGGAGCGCCCGTTGAGGGCACTCAGCGGCTGGGCCCTCAAAAACGGCGGGCTGCAATCCCTCCTGAGGGAGACGGAGCTGTCATGAGTTATTGTGACTCATGGCGGTCACTGACGTCTGGGTTTGCTGGGAAATCTGTGACGTCTGTTTGGCTGACACCGGCCTTCCAATGTCCAGCTTGGCGTGTCCGGCCTGCGAAGTCGTACGAACTCCACGTTAGCTCCGAGAGCGGGAGCGTGAGATCGCTCCCGCGAGCGGACCGCCTCGTCCGAGTCTGTCCGGGCGGGTTGAGTTTCGCCCGTTGGAAGAGGTGGAATTTCCTGGGAAGGGCGGGGTTGAGAGGGCAGGCTACCCTCGCCCATCTTCACAAACCCGGCCCCCAACCCCCGCACCCCCCCTACCACCAACCCCCTGACCGCGCTCCGCAACCCCCCTTCCCCCACCACCGCGCCCTTTGACCCCACCACCACGCCCTTTGACCCCACCACCGCGCCCTTTGACCCCACTTCCTCCCGGCAGCAAACCCCACCGGCCGGGAACTTACCGCAGAGCTCGTCGCCATTGGGGCACTGAGGGGTGGAGGTGCCGCCGACCCTGGGCTCACTGGTCACCATGGCGACGTCTGGAATTCGACCTGCCGGAGGGGGAAAGACAGGGGGCGCCGTTCACAGGTAGAACAAACCTTAACCTCTGACCTCCCCCCCCCGCCCCCGCCCCACCGCCCCCTTGACCGCCGACCACCTTGACACGTTGATCAACTTCCAACGCTCCCATGGAGGAGGGGTCAATGAGGGAGGGTCATGAATGTCATGGGGGGGGGGGGTGGGGTGGGGAGTGGTGTAGGGGTGGGGGTGAGGGGTCACCCAGTTTAGGGGGGGGGGAGGGGGTGAGGATCCCTTCGTTTGGGGGAGGGGGGTGAGGAGTCCCTCAGTTTGGGGGGGGAGGGGGTGAGGAGTCCCTCAGTTTGGAGGGAGAGGGGGTGAGGAGTCCCTCAGTTTGGGGGAGGGGGTGAGGGGTCCCACAGTTTGGGGGAGGGGGAGGGGGTGAGGAGTCCCTCAGTTTGGGGGAGGGGGAGGGGGTGAGGAGTCCCTCAGTTTGGGGCAGGGGGTGAGGAGTATCACAGTTTGGAGGGGGGAGGGGGTGAGGGGTCCCTCAGTTTGGGGAGGGGGAGGGGGTGAGGGGTCCCACAGTTTGGGGGAGGGGGAGGGGGTGAGGGGTCCCTCAGTTAGGGGGAGGGGGAGGGGGTGAGGAGTCCCTCAGGTTGGGGGAGGGGGTGAGGAGACCCACAGTTTGGGGGAGGGGGAGGGGGTGAGGAGTCCCTCAGTTTGGAGGGGGGAGGGGGTGAGGGGTCCCTCAGTTTGGAGGGGGGAGGGGGTGAGGGGTCCCTCAGTTTGGGGGAGGGGGAGGGGGTGAGGAGTCCCTCAGTTTGGAGGGGGGAGGGGGTGAGGAGTCCCCCAGTTTGGAGGGGGGAGGGGGTGAGGGGTCCCTCAGTTTGGAGGGGGGAGGGGGTGAGGAGTCCCCAGTTTGGAGGGGGGAGGGGGTGAGGGGTCCCTCAGTTTGGCGGAGGGGGGGAGGGGGTGAGGAGTCCCTCAGTTTGGGGGAGGGGGGGAGGGGGTGAGGGGTCCCTCAGTTTGGAGGGAGAGGGGGTGAGGGATCCCTCAGTTTGGAGGGGGGAGGGAGTGAGGGGTCCCTCAGTTTGGAGGGGGGAGGGGGTGAGGAGTCCCTCAGTTTGGGGGAGGGGGAGAGGGTGAGGAGTCCCTCAGTTTGGGGGAGGGGGTGAGGGTCCCTCAGTTTGGGGGAGGGGGAGGGGGTGAGGGGTCCCTCAGTTTGGGGGAGGGGGGAGGGGGTGAGGAGTCCCTCAGTTTGGAGGGGGGAGGGGGTGAGGGGTCCCTCAGTTTGGAGGGGAGGGGGTGAGGGGTCCCTCAGTTTGAGGGAGGGGGGAGGGGGTGAGGAGTCCCTCAGTTTGGAGGGGGGAGGGGGTGAGGAGTCCCTCAGTTTGGGGGAGGGGGAGGGGGTGAGGGGTCCCTCAGTTTGGGGGAGGGGGTGAGGGGTCCCTCAGTTTGGGGGAGGGGGAGGGGGTGAGGAGTCCCTCAGTTTGGGGGGGGAGGGGGAGGGGGTGAGGAGTCCCTCAGTTTGGAGGGGAGGGGGTGAGGAGACCCACAGTTTGGGGGAGGGGGTGAGGAGTCCCCTCAGTTTGGGGGAGGGGGAGGGGGTGAGGGGTCCCTCAGTTTGGAGGGGAGGGGGTGAGGAGTCCCTCAGTTTGAGGGGAGGGGGTGAGGGGTCCCTCAGTTTGGAGGGGGGAGGGGGAGGGGGTGAGGAGTCCCTCAGTTTGGGGGAGGGGGAGGGGGTGAGGAGTCCCTCAGTTTGGGGGAGGGGGAGGGGGTGAGGGGTCCCTCAGTTTGGAGGGGAGGGGGTGAGGAGTCCTCAGTTTGAGGGGAGGGGTTGAGGGGTCCCTCAGTTTGGGGGAGGGGGAGAGGGTGAGGAGTCCCTCAGTTTGAGGGGAGGGGTTGAGGGGTCCCTCAGTTTGGGGAGGGGGGGAGGGGGTGAGGAGTCCCTCAGTTTGGGGAGGGGGAGGGGGTGAGGAGTCCCTCAGTTTGGGGAGGGGGAGGGGGTGAGGAGTCCCTCAGTTTGGGGAGGGGGTGAGGAGTCCCTCAGTTTGGGGAGGGGGAGGGGGTGAGGAGTATCACAGTTTGGGGAGGGGGAGGGGGTGAGGAGTCCCTCAGTTTGTGGGGGGGAGGGGGTGAGGAGTCCCTCAGTTTGGAGGGGGAGGGGGTGAGGGGTCCCTCAGTTTGGCGGAGGGGGGGAGGGGGTGAGGGGTCCCTCAGTTTGGGGGAGGGGGGGGAGCGGGTGAGGAGTCCCTCAGTTTGGGGGAGGGGGGGAGGGGGTGAGGGTCCCTCAGTTTGGAGGGAGAGGGGGTGAGGAGTCCCTCAGTTTGGAGGGGGGAGGGGGTGAGGAGTCCCTCAGTTTGGAGGGGGAGGGGGTGAGGGGTCCCTCAGTTTGGGGGAGGGGGAGGGGGGTGAGGGGTCCCTCAGTTTGGAGGGGGGAGGGGGTGAGGGGTCCCTCAGTTTGGGGGAGGGGGAGGGGGTGAGGGGTCCCTCAGTTTGGAGGGGGGAGGGGAGTGAGGGGTCCCTCAGTTTGGAGGGGGGAGGGGGTGAGGGGTCCCTCAGTTTGGGGGAGGGGGAGAGGGTGAGGAGACCCACAGTTTGGGGGGAGGGGGTGAGGAGACCCACAGTTTGGGGAGGGGAGGGGGTGAGGAGTCCCTCAGTTTGGGGGGGAGGGGGTGAGGAGACCCACAGTTTGGGGAGGGGGAGGGGGTGAGGAGTCCCTCAGTTTGGGGGAGGGGGAGGGGGTGAGGGGTCCCTCAGTTTGGGGGAGGGGGGAGGGGGTGAGGAGTCCCTCAGTTTGGAGGGGGGAGGGGGTGAGGGGACCCTCAGTTTGGAGGGGAGGGGGTGAGGGGTCCCTCAGTTTGAGGGGAGGGGGGAGGGGGTGAGGAGTCCCTCAGTTTGGAGGGGGGAGGGGGTGAGGAGTCCCTCAGTTTGGGGGAGGGGGAGGGGGTGAGGGGTCCCTCAGTTTGGGGGAGGGGGAGGGGGTGAGGAGTCCCTCAGTTTGGGGGAGGGGGAGGGGGTGAGGGGTCCCTCAGTTTGGAGGGGAGGGGGTGAGGAGTCCCTCAGTTTGAGGGGAGGGGGTGAGGGGTCCCTCAGTTTGGAGGGGGGAGGGGGTGAGGAGTCCCTCAGTTTGGGGGAGGGGGAGGGGGTGAGGGGTCCCTCAGTTTGGAGGGGAGGGGGTGAGGAGTCCCTCAGTTTGAGGGGAGGGGGTGAGGGGTCCCTCAGTTTGGGGGAGGGGGAGAGGGGGAGGGGTCCCTCAGTTTGGGGAGGGGGGGAGGGGGTGAGGAGTATCACAGTTTGGGGAGGGGGGGAGGGGGTGAGGAGTCCCTCAGTTTGGGGAGGGGGAGGGGGTGAGGAGTCCCTCAGTTTGGAGGGGGGAGGGGGGTGAGGAGTCCCTCAGTTTGAGGAGGGGGAGGGGGTGAGGAGTCCCTCAGTTTGGAGGGGGAGGGGGTGAGGAGTCCCTCAGTTTGGAGGGGGGAGGGGGTGAGGAGTCCCTCAGTTTGGGGGAGGGGGAGGGGGTGAGGAGTCCCTCAGTTTGGAGGGGGGAGGGGGTGAGGAGTCCCTCAGTTTGGGGGAGGGGGAGGGGGTGAGGAGTCCCTCAGTTTGGGGAGGGGGAGGGGGTGAGGAGTCCCTCAGTTTGGAGGGGGGAGGGGGTGAGGAGTCCCTCAGTTTGGGGGAGGGGGAGGGGGTGAGGAGTCCCTCAGTTTGGAGGGGGAGGGGGTGAGGAGTCCCACAGTTTGGGGAGGGGGAGGGGGTGAGGAGTCCCTCAGTTTGGGGAGGGGGAGGGTGAGGAGTCCCTCAGTTTGGGGAGGGGGAGGGGGTGAGGGGTCCCACAGTTTGGGGAGGGGGAGGGGGTGAGGAGTCCCTCAGTTTGGGGGGGGGGAGGGGGTGAGGAGTCCCACAGTTTGGGGAGGGGGGGAGGGGGTGAGGTGTCCCTCAGTTTGGGGAGGGGGGGAGGGGGTGAGGAGTCCCTCAGTTTGGGGGGGGGGGAGGGGGTGAGGAGTCCCACAGTTTGGGGGAGGGGGAGGGGGAGGGGGTGAGGGGTCCCACAGTTTGGAGGGGGGAGGGGGTGAGGAGTCCCTCAGTTTGGGGGAGGGGGAGGGGGTGAGGGGTCCCTCAGTTTGGAGGGGGGAGGGGGTGAGGAGTCCCTCAGTTTGGGGGAGGGGGTGAGGGGTCCCACAGTTTGGAGGGGGGAGGGGGAGGGGGTGAGGAGTCCCTCAGTTTGGGGATGGGGAGGGTGTGAGGAGTCCCTCAGTTTGGAGGGGGAGGGGGTGAGGAGTATCACAGTTTGGGGGGGGAGGGGGTGAGGAGTCCCTCAGTTTGGAGGGGGAGGGGGTGAGGAGTATCACAGTTTGGGGGGGGGAGGGGGTGAGGAGTCCCTCAGTTTGGGGAGGGGGAGGGGTGAGGAGTCCAATAGTTTGGAGGGGGAGGGGGTGAGGAGTCCCTCAGTTTGGAGGGGGGAGGGGGTGAGGAGTCCCACAGTTTGGAGGGGGAGGGGGGAGGGGGTGAGGGGTCCCTCAGTTAGGGGGGGGGAGGGGGTGAGGGGGTCCCTTCGTTTGGGGGAGGGGGAGGGGGTGAGGAGTCCCACAGTTTGGGGGAGGGGGTGAGGAGTCCCTCAATTTGTGGAGGGGGAGGGGGTGAGGAGTCCCTCAGTTTGGAGGGGGAGGGGGTGAGGAGTCCCTCAGTTTGGAGGGGAGGGGGTGAGGAGTCCCTCAGTTTGAGGGGAGGGGGTGAGGGGTCCCTCAGTTTGGGGGAGGGGGGAGGGGGTGAGGAGACCCACAGTTTGGGGGAGGGGGAGGGGGTGAGGGGTCCCACAGTTTGGAGGAGGGGGAGGGGGTGAAGAGTCCCTCAGTTTGGGGAGGGGGA
>JANJGN010002862.1:20000-40000 GCA_026770705.1 Isurus oxyrinchus
CCCTAACCCTAACCCTAACCCTAACCCGAAAGCTAACCCTAACCCTAACCATAACCCTAACCTATCACTAACCCTAACAATAAACCTAAAGCTAACACTAACCCCGAACCCTAACTTTAACTCCTAACCCTAACCCTAAACCTAACCCCTAACCCTATCCATAACCCTAACTCTAACACTAACCACTAACCCTAACCCCTAATCCTAAGCTTATCCCTAACCTTAACCCTACCCCTAAGCCAAACCCTAACCCTAAACCTTAACACTAACCCTAACCCCAAACACTAACCACTAAACCTAACCCTAACCATAACGCCAAACCCGAACCCTAACCTTAACCCTAACCCTAGCCCTAAGCCTAACCGTAACCCTAAACCCTAACACTGGCCCTGACCATGACCCTGATGCTCACCATGACACTGACCCTGACCCTGACCCTGAACCTAACCCAAACCCTAACCCTAACCATAACCCTGACCCTAACCCTAAACTAACCCCTAACCCTAAACCTAACCCTAGCCCTAACCCCTAATCCTAACCCTAACCCTAACACTAAACCGAACCCTAACTTTAACTCCTAACCCTAACCACTAACCCTAACCCCTAATCCTAACCTTATCCCTAACCCTAACCATACCACATAAGCCAAAACCTAATCCTAAAACTTAACCCTAACCCTAACCCTAACCCTAGCCCTAAGCCTAACCCTAACCCTAACCCCAAACCCGAACCCTAACCCTAACCCTAACCCTAACCCTAATCCCTAACCATAACCCTAAACCTAATCCTAACCCTAACCCTAACCCGTAGCCCTAACCCTAACCCTAACCCCTAACCCTAACCCTAACCCTAACCCTAACCCTAATGCCCTAACCCTAGCCCTAAACCTAACACTATCCCTAACCCTAACCCTAACCCTAACCCCTAACCCTTACCCTAAACCTAACCATAACCCTAATCCCTAACCCTAACCGCTAACCCTAACCCTAACCCTGACCCTAACCCACACCCTAACCCTAGCCCTAATGCCCTAACCCTAACCCTAACCCTAACCCTTACCCCTAACCTTAACCCTAACGCTAACCCTAACCCTTATCCTAACCCTAACCATAACCCCCTAACACTAACCCACTAACCCTAACCCTAACCCTAACCCTAACCCCTAACCCTAACCCTAACCCTAACACCTAACCCTCACGCTCCCTAACCATAACCCTAACCCTAACCCTAACACTAACACGAACCCTAACCCTTACCCTAACCCTCACCCTAACCCTAACCCTTGCTCTAACCCCTAACCCTAGCCCTAACCCCTAACCCTAACCCTAAACCTAACCCTAACCCTAACCCTAATCCCCTAACCCTAACCCTAACCCTAACCCTATCCCTAACCCTAATGCGCTCCCTAACCCTAACCCTAACCCTAACCGTAACACGAACCCCGAACCCTAACCCTCACCCTTACCCTAACCCCTAACCCTAACCCCTAACCCTAACCCTAACCCTAACCCCCTAACCCTAACCCCCTAACCCTAATGCCATAACACTAACCCTAACCCAAACCCTAACCACAAACCACTAACCCTAACAACTCGGGACCACCCGGGCGGACACCGAACACCCACCCTTTCCCCGGTTCCACCCTCCCCTCCTCGGCTACCAGGCTCGAACCGGCTGAATGGCCAATGATATCCTACCTGCTCGGACTTTGCTCGCTTTAAACGGCGCTTGCGCGGTTCGGCCTCCAGGCACCGCCCCGTCACGTGCGAACGCTGAATACGCCCCCCGGCAGCCATCTTTGCCCGCCGCTCCGGTATTTCAGGCCGTTTTGACCCTTCCCTGCCCGCTGAATGCATCCGCTCGCCGGTTAATGATTTCGCCTTTCTGCACTTAGACTTTTGAGCTGCTCGGCAAGCGAAATGCTGACAGCACCCGGAGTATCGGGCGTTCGGCCAACCCCCTGCCCGGCCTCCAGGCACTGCCCCTCTCACGTGGTGACTGTGAATCCGCCCCCCCCCCCCCCCCACCGGGTGCCATTTTCCTATTTTAGTTTATTTTATTTATTTATTTATTTATTTATTTAGTTTATTTTAGTTTAGCTTGCTATTTTAGTTTCACCCCTCCCCTGCCCGCTTGCTGACTGGTTAATCATTTCCCCATTCTGCACTTAGACTTTTCAGCTGCTCGGGATGCCGGCTGCTGACTGCTCCCGTACTACCGGCCGGCTGCCCTGCCTGCTGACCGGTTAACCATTTCCACGTCCTGTACACATTCCCTGGACCTGCCGGTGTGTTCTGCAGCTAACTGCAGCCCTATGACCGGGCGGGAGGTTGTAATTACCGGCCGGCAGCCCAGCCTGCTAACCGGCTGCCCGTGTCCCCATTCTGTACTGAGTCCCTGGACCTGCTGGTGTGTTCTGCAGTTTACTGCACCCCTATTACCGGGCGGGAGGCTGTAATTAGCGGTCGGCTGCGCTGCCTGTTGTCTGGTTCACCATTTCCCCTTCATTACCCACTCTCAGCAGCGGCTGGGCTGTTCTGCAGCTAACGGCAGCCGTAGTACCGCGTGGACGGCTCCGATTATCGGTCGGCTGCCCTGCCTGCTAACCAGTTAACCATTTCCCCCTCAGTACTTACTCTCAGGAGCGGCTGGGCTGCTCTGCAGCTACATGCAGCCGTACTACCGGGCGGGCGGCTTGAATTACCCGCCGGCTGCCGTGTCTGTTAACTGGTTCCCCGGTTTTTACATCGCACGTGCACCAGCTGGTGTGCTCTGCATCGAAGGGCACCCTTATTAGCCGGCCGGAGACCCTGATTAACGGGCGGCTACCCTGCCGAGTAACCAGTTAACCATTTTCCGCAACCCGAAGCTTAACCACTAACCCTGACCCTAACCCCTAACCCCTAACCCTAACCCTAACCCTAACACTAACGCCTAACCCTAACCCTAACACTAACGCCTAACCCCTAACCCTAACCCTAATCCTAAACCCTAACCCCTAACCCCAAACCCTAACCCTAACCATAAACCTAATACCCTAACACTAACCCTAACCATAACCCTAACCCTAATATCCTAACCATAACCGTAACCCTAAACCAAAAAGCCTAATACCCTAACACTAATACCCTAACCCTAATACCTTAACCCTAACCCTAACCCTAACAGCCTGACCCTAACCCTAACCCTAATACCCTAACCCTAACCATGACCCTAACTTTACCCCTAACCCCTAACCCCTAACACATAATCCTAACCCTAACCCGACCCCGAACCCCAAACCCCGAACCCAAACACTTACCCTAACCCTAACCCTTGCCATAACCCCAAATCCTAACCCTTACCCTAACCCTAAACCAAACCCTAACCCTAACCCTAACCCTAAACCTAACACTAACCCTAACCGCTAACCCTAAACCCTTACCCTAACTCTAACCCTAACCCTAACAATAACCCCTAACCCTAACCCCTATGCCTAAACCTAACCCTAACACTATCACTAACCCTAACCCCTAACCCTAAACATAACCCTAACCCTAACCCTAAACCTAATCCTAAACCTAACCCAAACCCTAACCCTAAACCTAATCCTAACACTAATCTAACCCTAACCCCTAACTCTAACCCTAACCCTAACCCTAGCCCTAACCCCTAACCCTAACCCCAAACCCTAATCCCTAACCCTAACCCTAACCCTAACCCCTAAACCTAACCCTAACCCAAACCCCAAAACCTAACACTAACATTAACCCTAACCCTAACCCAAACTGTAACCCTAACCCCTAACACCAAACCCCTAACCCTAACCCTAACCCTAACCCTTAAGCTAACCCTAACCCTAACCATAACCCTAACCTATCACTAACCCTAACAATAAACCTAAAGCTAACACTAACCCCGAACCCTAACTTTAACTCCTAACCCTAACCCTAAACCTAACCCCTAACCCTATCCATAACCCTAACTCTAACACTAACCACTAACCCTAACCCCTAATCCTAACCTTATCCCTAACCTTAACCCTACCCCATAAGCCAAACCCTAACCCTAAACCTTAACACTAACCCTAACCCCTAACACTAACCACTAAACCTAACCCTAACCATAACCCCGAACCTGAACCCTAACCCTAACCCTAACCCTAGCCCTAAGCCTAACCCTAACCCTAAACCCTAACACTGGCCCTGACCATGACACTGATGCTCACCATGACCCTGACCCTGACCCTGACCCTGAACCTAACCTAAACCCTAACCCTAACCATAACCCTGACCCTAACCCTAAACTAACCCCTAACCATAAACCTAACCCTAGCCCTAACCCCTAATCCTAACCCTAACCCTAACCCTAACCCTAAAGCTAACCCGAACCCTAACCATAACCCTAACCTATCACTAACCCTAACAATAAACCTAAAGCTAACACTAACCCCGAACCCTAACTTTAAATCCTAACCCTAACCCTAAACCTAACCCCTAACCCTATCCATAACCCTAACTCTAACACTAACCACTAACCCTAACCCCTAATCCTAAGCTTATCCCTAACCTTAACCTTATCCCTAAGCCAAACCCTAACCCTAAACCTTAACACTAACCCTAACCCCTAACACTAACCCTAACCCTAACCCTAACCCTAACCCTAACCCTAACCCCTAATCCTAACCTTATCCCTAACCCTAACCCTACCACATAAGCCAAAACCTAACCCTAAACCATAACTCTAACCCTAACCCTAACCCGAGCCCTAAGCCTAACACTAACCCTAACCCCAAACCCGAACCCTAACCCTAACCCTAACCCTAACCCCTAACCCTAACCCTAAACCTAATCCTAACCCTAATCCCTAATCCTAACCCTAACTCCTAAACCTAACCCTAACCCAAATCCCAAAACCTAACACTAACATTAACCCTAACCCTAACCCAAACTGTAACCCTAACCCCTAACACCAAACCCCTAACCCTAACCCTAACCCTAACCCTAAAGCTAACCCGAACCCTAACCATAACCCTAACCTATCACTAACCCTAACAATAAACCTAAAGCTAACACTAACCCCGAACCCTAACTTTAAATCCTAACCCTAACCCTAAACCTAACCCCTAACCCTATCCATAACCCTAACTCTAACACTAACCACTAACCCTAACCCCTAATCCTAAGCTTATCCCTAACCTTAACCCTACCCCATAAGCCAAACCCTAACCCTAAACCTTAACACTAACCCTAACCCCTAACACTAACCACTAAACCTAACCCTAACCATAACCCCAAACCCGAACCCTAACCCTAACCCTAGCCCTAAGCCTAACCCTAACCCTAAACCCTAACACTGGCCCTGACCATGACCCAGATGCTCACCATGACCCTGACCCTGACCCTGACCCTGAACCTAACCTAAACCCTAACCCTAACCATAAACCTGACCCTAAACCTAAACTAACCCCTAACCCTAAACCTAACCCTAGCTCTAACCCGTAATCCTAACCCTAACCCTAACCCTAACCCGAACCCTAACTTTAAATCCTAACCCTAACCACTAACCCTAATCCCTAATCCTAACCTTATCCCTAACCCTAACCCTACCACATAAGCCAAAACCTAAACCTAAAACTTAACCCTAACCCTAACCCTAACCCTAGCCCTAAGCCTAACCCTAACCCTAACCCCAAACCCGAACCCTAACCCTAACCCTAACCCTAACCCTAACCCCTAACCCTAACCCTAAACCTAATCCTAACCCTAACCCTAACCCTAACCCGTAGCCCTAACCCTAACACTAACCCCTAACCCTAACCCTAACCCTAACCCTAACCCTAATGCCCTAACCCTAGCCCTAAACCTAACACTATCCCTAACCCTAACCCTAACCCTTAACCCTAACCCTTACCCTAAACCTAACCATAACCCTAATCCCTAACCCTAACCGCTAACCCTAACCCTAACCCTGACCCTAACCCAAACCCTAACCCTAGCTCTAATGCCCTAACCCTAACCCTAACCCTAACCCTTACCCCTAACCTTAACCCTAACGCTAACCCTAACCCTTATCCTAACCCTAACCATAACCCCCTAACACTAACCCACTAATCCTAACCCTAACCCTAACCCCTAACCCTAACCCTAACCCTAACCCCTAACCCTCACGCTCCCTAACCATAACCCTAACCCTAACCCTAACCCTAACACGAACACTAACCCTTACCCTAACCCTCACCCTAACCCTAACCCTTGCCCTAAACCCTAACCCTAGCCCTAACCCCTAACCCTAACCCTAAACCTAACCCTAACCCTAACCCTAATCCCCTAACCCTAACCCTAACCCTATCCCTAACCCTAATGCGCTCCCTAACCCTAACCCTAACCCTAACCATAACACGAAGCCCGAACCCTAACTCTAACCCTAACCCCCTAACCCTAACCCCCTAACCCTAATGCCCTAACACTAACCCTAACCCAAACCCTAACCCTTACCCTAAACCTAACCATAACCCTAATCCCTAACCCTAACCGCTAACCCTAACCCTAACCCTGACACTAACCCAAACCCTAACCCTAGCTCTAATGCCCTAACCCTAACCCTAACCCTAACCCTTACCCCTAACCTTAACCCTAACGCTAACCCTAACCCTTATCCTAACCCTAACCATAACCCCCTAACAATAACCCACTAACCCTAACCCTAACCCTAACCCCTAACCCTAACCCTAACCCTAACCCCTAACCCTCACGCTCCCTAACCATAACCCTAACCCTAACCCTAACCCTAACACGAACACTAACCCTCACCCTAACCCTAACCCTTGCCCTAAACCCTAACCCTAGCCCTAACCCCTAACCCTAACCCTAAACCTAACCCTAACCCTAACCCTAATCCCCTAACCCTAACCCTAACCCTATCCCTAACCCTAATGCGCTCCCTAACCCTAACCCTAACCCTAACCATAACACGAACCCCGAACCCTAACTCTAACCCTAACCCCCTAACCCTAACCCCCTAACCCTAATGCCCTAACACTAACCCTAACCCAAACCCTAACCACAAACCACTAACCCTAACAATTCGGGACCACCCGGGCGGACACCGAACACCCACCCTTTCCCCGGTTCCACCCTCCCCTCCTCGGCTACCAGGCTCGAACCGGCTGAATGGCCAATGATATCCTACCTGCTCGGACTTTGCTCGCTTTAAACGGCGCTTGCGCGGTTCGGCCTCCAGGCACCGCCCCGTCACGTGCGAACGCTGAATACGCCCCCCGGCAGCCATCTTTGCCCGCCGCTCCGGTATTTCAGGCCGTTTTGACCCTTCCCTGCCCGCTGAATGCATCCGCTCGCCGGTTAATGATTTTGCCTTTCTGCACTTAGACTTTTGAGCTGCTCGGCAAGCGAAATGCTAACAGCACCCGGAGTATCGGGTGTTCGGCCAACCCCCTGCCCGGCCTCCAGGCACCGCCCCTCTCACGTGGTGACTGTGAATCCGCCCCCCCCCCCCCCCCAGCGGGTGCCATTTTCCTATTTTAGTTTATTTTATTTATTTATTTATTTAGTTCATTTTAGTTTAGCTTCGCTATTTTAGTTTCACCCCTCCCCTGCCCGCTTGCTGACTGGTTAATCATTTCCCCATTCTGCACTTAGACTTTTCAGCTGCTCGGGATGCCGGCTGCTGACTGCACCCGTACTACCGGCCGGCTGCCCTGCCTGCTGACCGGTTAACCATTTCCACGTCCTGTACACATTCCCTGGACCTGCCGGTGTGTTCTGCAGCTAACTGCAGCCCTATGACCGGGCGGGAGGTTGTAATTACCGGCCGGCAGCCCAGCCTGCTAACCGGCTGCCCGTGTCCCCATTCTGTACTGAGTCCCTGGACCTGCTGGTGTGTTCTGCAGTTTACTGCAACCCTATTACCGGGCGGGAGGCTGTAATTAGCGGTCGGCTGCGCTGCCTGTTGTCTAGTTCACCATTTCCCCTTCATTACCCACTCTCAGCAGCGGCTGGGCTGTTCTGCAGCTAACGGCAGCCGTAGTACCGCGTGGACGGCTCCGATTATCGGTCGGCTGCCCTGCCTGCTAACCAGTTAACCATTTCCCCCTCAGTACTTACTCTCAGGAGCGGCTGGGCTGCTCTGCAGCTACATGCAGCCGTACTACCGGGCGGGCGGCTTGAATTACCCGCCGGCTGCCGTGTCTGTTAACTGGTTCCCCGGTTTTTACATCGCACGTGCACCAGCTGGTGTGCTCTGCATCTAAGTGCACCCTTATTAGCCGGCCGGAGAACCTGATTAACGGGCGTGTACCCTGCCTAGTAACCAGTTAACCATGTGCCGCAACCCGAAGCTTAACCCCTAACCATGACCCTAACCCCTAACCCCTAACCCTAACACTAACGCCTAACCCCTAACCCTAACCCTTACACTAACGCCTAACCCCGAACCCTAACCCCTAACCCCAAACCCTAACCCTAACCATAAACCTAATACCCTAACACTAATCCTAACCATAACCCTAACCCTAATATCCTAACCATAACCGTAACCCTAAACCAAAAAGCCTAATACCCTAACACTAATACCCGAACCCTAATACCTTAACCCTAACCCTAACCCTAACAGCCTGACCCTAACCCTAACCCTAATACCATAACCCTAACCATGACCCTAACCTTACCCCTAACCCCTAACCCCTAACACCTAATCCTAACCCTAACCCGACCCCGAACCCGAACCCCGAACCCAAACACTTACCCTAACCCTAACCCTAGCCCTAACCCTAACCCCAACCCCAACCCTAACCCTAACCCTAACCCTAACACCTAACCCTAACCCCTAACCCTAAACCGAACCCTAACCCTAACCACTAACCCTAAACCCTTACCCTAACTCTAACCCAAACCCTAACAATAACCCCTAACCCTAACCCCTACACCGAAACCTAACCCAAACACTATCACTAACCCTAACCCCTAACCCTAAACCTAACCCTAACCCCTAACCCTAACTCTAACCCCTCACCCTAAGCTAACCCCTAACCCTAACCCTAACCATAACCCTAACCCTAACAACTAACCCTAACCCTAATCCTAACCCTAACTCTAACCCTAACCCTAATCCTAACCCTAACCCCTAACCCTAACCCTAAACCTAATCCGAACCCTAACCCTAACCCTAACCCAACCCTAACCCGAACCCCTAACATTAACCCTAACCCTAACTCTAACCCTAACCCTAGCCCTAACCCCTAACCCTAACCCTAACCCTAACCCCTAACCCTAACCCTAACCCTAACCCCTAAACCTAACCCTAACCCAAACCCCAAAACCTAACACTAACATTAACCCTAACCCTAACCCAAACTGTAACCCTAACCCCTAACACCAAACCCCTAACCCTAAAGCTAACCCTAACACTAACCATAACCCTAACCTATCACTAACCCTAACAATAAACCTAAAGCTAACGCTAACCCCGAACCCTAACTTTAACTCCTAACCCTAACCCTAAACCTAACCCCTAACCCTATCCATAACCCTAACTCTAACACTAACCACTAACCCTAACCCCTAATCCTAAACTTATCCCTAACCTTAACCCTACCCCATAAGCCAAACCCTAACCCTAAACCTTAACAGTAACCCTAACCCCTAACACTAACAACTAAACCTAACCCTAACCATAACCCCAAACCCGAACCCTAACCCTAACCCTAGCCCAAAGCCTAACCCTAACCCTAAACCCTAACACTGGCCCTGACCATGACCCTGATGCTCACCATGACACTGACCCTGACCCTGAACCTAACCTAAACCCTAACCCTAACCATAACCCTGACCCTAACCCTAACCCTAGCCCTAGCCCTAAGCCTAACACTAACCCTAACCCCAAACCCGAACCCTAACCCTAACCCTAACCCTAACCCTAGCCCTAAGCCTAACCCTAAAACCTAACACTGGCCCTGACCATGACCCTGACGCTCACCATGACCCTGACCCTTACCCTGAACCAAACCTTAACCCTAACCCTAACCATAACCCTGACCCTAACCCTAAACTAACCCCTAACCCTAAACCTAACCCTAGCCCTAACCCCTAACCCTAACCCTTACGCTTACCATATAGCTAACCCTAACCCTAACCCTAACACTAACCCTAACCCTAGCGCTAACCCTAACCCTAGCCCTAACCATAGCCCTAATCCTAACCCTAACCCTAACCCTAACCATAACACTATCCCTAACCCTAACCTTAACCTGAACACTAACTCTTAACCTAACCCTAACCCCGAACCCTAACCATAACCCGTACCCTAAACCTAACCCTAACCCTAAGCCGAACACTAACCCCTAACTCCTAAACCTAACCCTAACCCTAACCCCTAACCGCTAACCCAATCCCTAAAGCTAACCCTAACGCTAACCCCTAACCCCCAACCCTAACCCTAACCGTAACAGTAACCCTAACCCTAACCCTAACCCTAATCCTAACACTAATCCTAACCTTAACCCCGAACCCTAACCCTAACAATACCCTAACCCTAACATTAACACTAACCCTAACCCTAACTCTAACCCTAATCCTTATGCTAACCATTACCTCTAATCCTAACCCCTAACCCTAACACTAACCCTAACACTAACCCTAACCGTAACACTAACCCTAACCCAAACCATAATCCTGAACCCTAACCCTAACCCTAACCCTAAACCCTAATGTTAACCCTAAACATAACCACTAACCCTAACCCTAAAACTAACCCTAAACTTAAAAGTAACCCTAACCCCTAACAGTAACCCTAACACTAACCCTAAATCTAACCCAAAACCTAAACCTAACCCCAACCCTAACCCTAACACTAACACTAACGCAAACCCTAACCCTAACTCTAACACTAACCCTAACCCGAACACCAAACCCCTAACCCAAACCTTAACCCTAACACCTAACCCCTAACCCTAACCCTAACCCTAACCCTAACCCTAGCCCTAAGCCTAACCCTAACCCTAACCCTAACCCTAACACTAACCCTAACCCCTAATCCTAACCTTATCCCTAACCTTAACCCTACCCCATAAGCCAAACCCTAACCCTAAACCTTAACACTAACCCTAACCCCTAACACTAACCACTAAACCTAACCCTAACCATAACCCCGAACCCGAACCCTAACCCTAACCCTAACCCTAGCCCTAAGCCTAACCCTAACCCTAAACCCTAACACTGGCCCTGACCATGACCCTGATGCTCACCATGACCCTGACCCTGACCCTGACCCTGAACCTAACCTAAACCCTAACCCTAACCATAACCCTGACCCTAACCCTAAACTAACCCCTAACCATAAACCTAACCCAAGCCCTAACCCCTAATCCTAACCCTAACCCTAACCCTAACCCGAACCCTAACTTTAACTCCTAACCCTAACCACTAACCCTAACCCCTAATCCTAACCTTATCCCTAACCCTAACCCTACCACATAAGCCAAAACCTAACGCTAAACCTTAACTCTAACCCTAACCCAAACCCGAGCCCTAAGCCTAACACTAACCCTAACCCCAAACCCGAACCCTAACCCTAACCCCTAACCCTAACCCTAAACCTAATCCTAACCCTAATCCCTAACCCTAACCCTAACTCCTAAACCTAACCCTAACCCAAATCCCAAAACCTAACACTAACATTAACCCTAACCCTAACCCAAACTGTAACCCTAACCCCTAACACCAAACCCCTAACCCTAACCCTAACCCTAAAGCTAACCCTAACCCTAACCATAACCCTAACCTATCACTAACCCTAACAATAAACCTAAAGCTAACACTAACCCCGAACCCTAACTTTAAATCCTAACCCTAACCCCTAACCCTATCCATAACCCTAACTCTAACACTAACCACTAACCCTAACCCCTAATCCTAAGCTTATCCCTAACCTTAACCCTACCCCATAAGCCAAACCCTAACCCTAAACCTTAACACTAACCCTAACCCCTAACACTAACCACTAAACCTAACCCTAACCATAACCCCAAACCCGAACCCTAACCCTAACCCTAACCCTAGCCCTAAGCCTAACCCTAACCCTAACCCTAAACCCTAACACTGGCCCTGACCATGACCCTGATGCTCACCATGACCCTGAGCTGACCCTGACCCTGAACCTAACCTAAACCCTAACCCTAACCATAAACCTGACCCTAACCCTAAACTAACCCCTAATCCTAAACCTAACCCTAGCCCTAACCCGTAATCCTAACCCTAACCCTAACCCGAACCCTAACTTTAACTCCTAACCCTAACCACTAACCCTAACCACTAATCCTAACCTTATCCCTAACCCTAACCCTACCACATAAGCCAAAACCTAAACCTAAAACTTAACCCTAACCCTAACCCTAACCCTAGCCCTAAGCCTAACCCTAACCCTAACCCCAAACCCGAACCCTAACCCTAAACCTAACCCTAACCCTAATCCCTAACCCTAACCCTAAACCTAATCCTAACCCTAACCCTAACCCTAACCCGTAGCCCTAACCCTAACCCCTAACCCTAACCCTAACCCTAACCCTAATGCCCTAACCCTAGCCCTAAACCTAACACTATCCCTAACCCTAACCCTTAACCCTAACCCTAAACCTAACCATAACCCTAATCCCTAACCCTAACCGCTAACCCTAACCCTAACCCTGACCCTAACCCAAACCCTAACCCTAGCTCTAATGCCCTAACCCTAACCCTAACCCCTAACCTTAACCCTAACGCTAACCCTCACCCTTATCCTAACCCTAACCATAACCCCCTAACACTAACCCACTAACCCTAACCCTAACCCTAACCCCTAACCCTAACCCTAACCCCTAACCCTCACGCTCCCTAACCATAACCCTAACCCTAACCCTAACACGAACACTAACCCTTACCCTAACCCTCACCCTAACCCTAACCCTTGCCCTAACCCCTAACCCTAGCCCTAATCCCTAACCCTAACCCTAAACCTAACCCTAACCCTAACCCTAATCCCCTAACCCTAACCCTAATGCACTCCCTAACCCTAATCCTAACCCTAACCGTAACACGAACCCCGAACCCTAACTCTAACCCTTCCCCTAACACCTAACCCCTAACCCTAACCCCTAACCCTAACCCTAACCCCCTAACCCTAACCCCCTAACCCTAATGCCCTAACACTAACACTAACCCAAACCCTAACCACAAACCACTAACCCTAACAATTCGGGACCACCCGGGCGGACACCGAACACCCACCCTTTCCCCGGTTCCACCCTCCCCTCCTCGGCTACCAGGCTCGAACCGGCTGAATGGCCAATGATATCCTACCTGCTCGGACTTTGCTCGCTTTAAACGGCGCTTGCGCGGTTCGGCCTCCAGGCACCGCCCCGTCACGTGCGAACGCTGAATACGCCCCCCGGCAGCCATCTTTGCCCGCCGCTCCGGTATTTCAGGCCGTTTTGACCCTTCCCTGCCCGCTGAATGCATCCGCTCGCCGGTTAATGATTTTGCCTTTCTGCACTTAGACTTTTGAGCTGCTCGGCAAGCGAAATGCTGACAGCACCCGGAGTATCGGGCGTTCGGCCAACCCCCTGCCCGGCCTCCAGGCACCGCCCCTCTCACGTGGTGACTGTGAATCCGCCCCCCCCCCCCCCCCCCCAGCGGGTGCCATTTTCCTATTTTAGTTTATTTTATTTATTTATTTATTTAGTTCATTTTAGTTTAGCTTCGCTATTTTAGTTTCACCCCTCCCCTGCCCGCTTGCTGACTGGTTAATCATTTCCCCATTCTGCACTTAGACTTTTCAGCTGCTCGGGATGCCGGCTGCTGACTGCTCCCGTACTACCGGCCGGCTGCCCTGCCTGCTGACCGGTTAACCATTTCCATGTCCTGTACACATTCCCTGGACCTGCCGGTGTGTTCTGCAGCTAACTGCAGCCCTATGACCGGGCGGGAGGTTGTAATTACCGGCCGGCAGCCCAGCCTGCTAACCGGCTGCCCGTGTCCCCATTCTGTACTGAGTCCCTGGACCTGCTGGTGTGTTCTGCAGTTTACTGCAACCCTATTACCGGGCGGGAGGCTGTAATTAGCGGTCGGCTGCGCTGCCTGTTGTCTGGTTCACCATTTCCCCTTCATTACCCACTCTCAGCAGCGGCTGGGCTGTTCTGCAGCTAACGGCAGCCGTAGTACCGCGTGGACGGCTCCGATTATCGGTCGGCTGCCCTGCCTGCTAACCAGTTAACCATTTCCCCCTCAGTACTTACTCTCAGGAGCGGCTGGGCTGCTCTGCAGCTACATGCAGCCGTACTACCGGGCAGGCGGCTTGAATTACCCGCCGGCTGCCGTGTCTGTTAACTGGTTCCCCGGTTTTTACATCGCACGTGCACCAGCTGGTGTGCTCTGCATGTAAGTGCACCCTTATTAGCCGGCCGGAGAACCTGATTAACGGGCGTGTACCCTGCCTAGTAACCAGTTAACCATGTGCCGCAACCCGAAGCTTAACCCCTAACCATGACCCTAACCCCTAACCCCTAACCCTAACACTAACGCCTAACCCCTAACCCTAACCCTTACACTAACGCCTAACCCCGAACCCTAACCCTAATCCTAAACCCTAACCCCTAACCCCAAACCCTAACCCTAACCATAAACCTAATACCCTAACACTAATCCTAACCATAACCCTAACCCTAATATCCTAACCATAACCGTAACCCTAAACCAAAAAGCCTAATACCCTAACACTAATACCCGAACCCTAATACCTTAACCCTAACCCTAACAGCCTGACCCTAACCCTAACCCTAATACCATAACCCTAACCATGACCCTAACCTTACCCCTAACCCCTAACCACTAACACCTAATCCTAACCCTAACCCGACCCCGAACCCCGAACCCGAACCCCGAACCCCGAACCCAAACACTTACCCTAACCCTAACCCTAGCCCTAACCCTAACCCCAACCCCAACCCTAACCCTAACACCTAACCCTAACCCCTAACCCTAAACCGAACCCTAACCCTAACCACTAACCCTAAACCCTTACCCTAACTCTAACCCAAACCCTAACAATAACCCCTAACCCTAACCCCTACACCTAAACCTAACCCTAACACTATCACTAACCCTAACCCCTAACCCTAAACCTAACCCTAACCCCTAACCCTAACCCTAACTCTAACCCTAACAACTAACCCTAACCCTAATCCTAACCCTAACTCTAACTCTAACTCTAACCCTAACCCTAACCCTAACCCCTAACCCTAACCCTAAACCTAATCCGAACCCTAACCCTAACCCTAACCCAACCCTAACCCGAACCCCTAACATTAACCCTAACCATAACTCTAACCCTAACCCTAGCCCTAACCCCTAACCCTAACCCTAACCCTAACCCCTAACCCTGACCCTAACCCTAACCCCTAAACCTAACCCTAACCCAAACCCCAAAACCTAACACTAACATTAACCCTAACCCTAACCCAAACTGTAACCCTAACCCCTAACACCAAACCCCTAACCCTAACCCTAAAGCTAACCCTAACACTAACCATAACCCTAACCTATCACTAACCCTAACAATAAACCTAAAGCTAACGCTAACCCCGAACCCTAACTTTAACTCCTAACCTTAACCCTAAACCTAACCCCTAACCCTATCCATAACCCTAACTCTAACACTAACCACTAACCCTAACCCCTAATCCTAACCTTATCCCTAACCTTAACCCTACCCCATAAGCCAAACCCTAACCCTAAACCTTAACAGTAACCCTAACCCCTAACACTAACAACTAAACCTAACCCTAACCATAACCCCAAACCCGAACCCTAACCCTAACCCTAACCCTAGCCCTAAGCCTAACCCTAACCCTAAACCCTAACACTGGCCCTGACCATGACCCTGATGCTCACCATGACCCTGACCCTGACCCTGAACCTAACCTAAACCCTAACCCTAACCCTAGCCCTAACCCTAACCCTAACCCTAACCCTAAAACCTAACACTGGCCCTGACCATGACCCTGACGCTCACCATGACCCTGACCCTTACCCTGAACCTAACCTTAACCCTAACCCTAACCATAACCCTGACCCTAACCCTAAACTAACCACTAACCCTAAACCTAACCCTAGCCCTAACCCCTAACCCTAACCCTTACGCTTACCAAATACCTAACCCTAACCCTAACACTAACCCTAACCCTAGCGCTAACCCTAACCCTAGCCCTAACCATAGCCCTAATCCTAACCCTAACCCTAACCCTAACCATAACACTATCCCTAACCCTAACCTTAACCTGAACACTAACTCTTAACCTAACCCTAACCCCGAACCCTAACCATAACCCGTACCCTAAACCTAACCCTAACCCTAAGCCGAACCCTAACCCCTAACTCCTAAACCTAACCCTAACCCTAACCCCTAACCGCTAACCCTATCCCTAAAGCTAACCCTAACGCTAACCTCTAACCCCCAACCCTAACCCTAACCGTAACAGTAACCCTAACCCTAACCCTAATCCTAACACTAATCCTAACCTTAACCCCGAACCCTAACCCTAACAATACCCTAACCCTAACATTAACACTAACCCTAACCCTAACTCTAACCCTAATCCTTATGCTAACCATTACCTCTAATCCTAACCCCTAACCCTAACACTAACCCTAACACTAACCCTAACCGTAACACTAACCCTAACCCAAACCATAATCCTGAACCCTAACCCTAACCCTAACCCTAAACATAACCACTAACCCTAACCCTAAAACTAACCCTAAACTTAAAAGTAACCCTAACCCCTAACAGTAACCCTAACCCTAACCCTAACCCAAAACCTAAACCTAACCCCAACCCTAACCCTAACACTAACACTAACGCAAACCCTAACCCTAACTCTAACACTAACCCTAACCCGAACACCAAACCCCTAACCCAAACCTTAACCCTAACACCTAACCCCTAACCCTAACCCTAACCATAACCCTAACCCATAAACCCTATCCCTAACACTAACCCTAAACCTAACCCTTACCATAACCCTAAATAACCCTAACCTTAACCCTCACCCCTAACCCTAACCCTAACCCTAAACCTAACCCTAACCCTAAAGCTAACCCTAAAGCAAACCCTAACCATAACCACTAACCCTAACCCTAACCCTAACCCTAACCCTAAATCTAACCCTAAGCCTAAACCTATCCCCTAACCCCTTATTCGAACCCTAAACCTAACCCTAACCCCTAACCCTAACCCCTAACACCTAACCCTAACACTAACAATCACCCTAAACCTAAACCTAACCCTAACCCTAACCCTAAACCTAATCCTAACCCTAACCCTCACCACTAAGCCTAACCCCAAAACTAACCCTAACCCTAACCCTAAACCTAACCCTAACCCCTCACCCTAACCCTAACCCCTAACCCCTAACCCTAACCCCTAACCCCTAACCCCAACCCTAACCCCTAACCCTAACCCTAACCCCTAACCCTAACCCCTAACATTAACCCTAACCATAACTCTAACCCTAACCCTAGCCCTAACCCCTAACCCTAACCCTAACCCTAACCCTGACCCTAACCCTAACCCCTAAACCTAACCCTAACCCAAACCCCAAAACCTAACACTAACATTAACCCTAACCCTAACCCAAACTGTAACCCTAACCCCTAACACCAAACCCCTAACCCTAACCCTAAAGCTAACCCTAACACTAACCATAACCCTAACCTATCACTAACCCTAACAATAAACCTAAAGCTAACGCTAACCCCGAACCCTAACTTTAACTCCTAACCTTAACCCTAAACCTAACCCCTAACCCTATCCATAACCCTAACTCTAACACTAACCACTAACCCTAACCCCTAATCCTAACCTTATCCCTAACCTTAACCCTACCCCATAAGCCAAACCCTAACCCTAAACCTTAACAGTAACCCTAACCCCTAACACTAACAACTAAACCTAACCCTAACCATAACCCCAAACCCGAACCCTAACCCTAACCCTAACCCTAGCCCTAAGCCTAACCCTAACCCTAAACCCTAACACTGGCCCTGACCATGACCCTGATGCTCACCATGACCCTGACCCTGACCCTGAACCTAACCTAAACCCTAACCCTAACCCTAGCCCTAACCCTAACCCTAACCCTAAAACTGGCCCTGACCATGACCCTGACGCTCACCATGACCCTGACCCTTACCCTGAACCTAACCTTAACCCTAACCCTAACCATAACCCTGACCCTAACCCTAAACTAACCACTAACCCTAAACCTAACCCTAGCCCTAACCCCTAACCCTAACCCTTACGCTTACCAAATACCTAACCCTAACCCTAACACTAACCCTAACCCTAGCGCTAACCCTAACCCTAGCCCTAACCATAGCCCTAATCCTAACCCTAACCCTAACCCTAACCATAACACTATCCCTAACCCTAACCTTAACCTGAACACTAACTCTTAACCTAACCCTAACCCCGAACCCTAACCATAACCCGTACCCTAAACCTAACCCTAACCCTAAGCCGAACCCTAACCCCTAACTCCTAAACCTAACCCTAACCCTAACCCCTAACCGCTAACCCTATCCCTAAAGCTAACCCTAACGCTAACCTCTAACCCCCAACCCTAACCCTAACCGTAACAGTAACCCTAACCCTAACCCTAATCCTAACACTAATCCTAACCTTAACCCCGAACCCTAACCCTAACAATACCCTAACCCTAACATTAACACTAACCCTAACCCTAACTCTAACCCTAATCCTTATGCTAACCATTACCTCTAATCCTAACCCCTAACCCTAACACTAACCCTAACACTAACCCTAACCGTAACACTAACCCTAACCCAAACCATAATCCTGAACCCTAACCCTAACCCTAACCCTAAACATAACCACTAACCCTAACCCTAAAACTAACCCTAAACTTAAAAGTAACCCTAACCCCTAACAGTAACCCTAACCCTAACCCTAACCCTAACCCAAAACCTAAACCTAACCCCAACCCTAACCCTAACACTAACACTAACGCAAACCCTAACCCTAACTCTAACACTAACCCTAACCCGAACACCAAACCCCTAACCCAAACCTTAACCCTAACACCTAACCCCTAACCCTAACCCTAACCATAACCCTAACCCATAAACCCTATCCCTAACACTAACCCTAAACCTAACCCTTACCATAACCCTAAATAACCCTAACCTTAACCCTCACCCCTAACCCTAACCCTAACCCTAAACCTAACCCTAACCCTAAAGCTAACCCTAAAGCAAACCCTAACCATAACCACTAACCCTAACCCTAACCCTAACCCTAACCCTAAATCTAACCCTAAGCCTAAACCTATCCCCTAACCCCTTATTCGAACCCTAAACCTAACCCTAACCCCTAACCCTAACCCCTAACACCTAACCCTAACACTAACAATCACCCTAAACCTAAACCTAACCCTAACCCTAACCCTAACCCTAAACCTAATCCTAACCCTAACCCTCACCACTAAGCCTAACCCCAAAACTAACCCTAACCCTAACCCTAAACCTAACCCTAACCCCTCACCCTAACCCTAACCCCTAACCCCTAACCCTAACCCCTAACCCCTAACCCCAACCCTAACCCCTAACCCTAACCCTAACCCCTAACCCTAACCCCTAACATTAACCCTAACCATAACTCTAACCCTAACCCTAGCCCTAACCCCTAACCCTAACCCTAACCCTAACCCCTAACCCTGACCCTAACCCTAACCCCTAAACCTAACCCTAACCCAAACCCCAAAACCTAACACTAACATTAACCCTAACCCTAACCCAAACTGTAACCCTAACCCCTAACACCAAACCCCTAACCCTAACCCTAAAGCTAACCCTAACACTAACCATAACCCTAACCTATCACTAACCCTAACAATAAACCTAAAGCTAACGCTAACCCCGAACCCTAACTTTAACTCCTAACCTTAACCCTAAACC
>JANJGN010002862.1:45000-57447 GCA_026770705.1 Isurus oxyrinchus
TAAACCTCACCCTAACCCTAACCCAAACCCTAACCCTAACTCTAACAACTAACCCCTAACCCGAACATTAACCCTTACCCCTAAGCCCTAAACCTAACCCTAACCCTAACCCAAAACCCCTAACGCTAACCCAAAAAGTAACCCTAAACCTAACCCTTACCCCAACCCTAAATAACCCTAGCCCTAACCCTCACCCCAAACCCTAACCATAACACTAACCATAAACATAACCCTAACCCTAAAGCTAACCCTAACCCTAACCTCTAACCCTAACCCTAACCCTAACCCTAAATCTAACCGTAACCTTATCCCTAATCCCTAACCCCTAACCCTAACACTAACAATAACCCTAAACCTAACCCTAACCCTAACCCTAAACCTAACCCTAACTCTAACCCTCACCCCTAACCCTAACCCCAACCGTAACCCTAACCCTAAACCTAACCCTAACTCTAATCCTAACCCCTAACCCTAACCCTAACCACTAACCCTAACACTAACACTAACCCTAACCCTAATCCTAACCCTAACCCCTAACTCTAAACTTAACACTAGCCCTAACTCTAACCCCTAACCCTAACCCTAACGCTAACCCTTACCCTAACCCTAACCCTAACTCTATCACATAAACCGTAACACTAACCCTAGACATAACGCGTAACCCCAACCCCTAACCCTAACCCTAACCCTAAGCCCTAACCGTATCCCTAACCCTAACCCTAACCCTAACCCTAATCCTAACCCTAACCCCTAACTCTAAACTTAACACTAGCCCTAACTCTAACCCCTAACCCTAACCCTAACGCTAACCCTTACCCTAACCCTAACCCTATCACATAAACCGTAACACTAACCCTAGACATAACGCGTAACCCCAACCCCTAACCCTAACCCTAACCCTAAGCCCTAACCGTATCCCTAACCCTAACCCTAAACCTAACCCAAAGCCTAACACTAACCCCTTACTCCTAAGCCTAACCCTAACCCTAACCCAAACCCCTAGCCCATAACACTAACCCTAAACCTAACCCCTAACCCTAACCGTAACCGTAACTCTAACCCTAACCTGCACCATAGCTCTAACTCTAACCCTAAAACTAAAACTAACCGTAACCCTAACCCTAACGCCAACCGTAACCCAACCCTAACCTTACTCAGACAAACAGACAAACGGAGTCACACAGAGTTAAACAGAGGCAAGCCGCGGCAAACAGAATTAAACAGCGTCAAACAGAGTGAAACAGAGCTAAACAGAGGCAAACATAGTTAAACAGAGGCAAACAGAGTTAAACAGTGTTAAACGGAGGCAAACAGGGTTACACAGAGTTAAACAGAGTTAAACAGAGGCTAACAAAGTTAAACAGAGTTCAACGGACTCAAACAGAGGCAAACAGATTTAAACAGAATCAAACAGAGGCAAGCAGAGTTAAACAGAGGCAAACAGAGTTGAACAGAGTAACACAGTGGGAAACAGAGGCAAACAGAGGTAAACAGAGGCAAACAGAGGTAAACAGAGCTGAACAGATTTAAACAGAGGCAAACAGAGTTAAACAGAAGCAAACAGAGTAAAACAGAGGCAAACACATTTAAAAAGAGGCAAACAGAGTTAAACAGAGGCAAACAGAGTAAAACTATGGCAAACAGAGGCAAACAGAGTCAAACAGAGGCAAACAGAGTTAAAAAGAGGCAAACAGAGTTGAACAGAGTTAAACAGAGGCAAAAAGAGTTAAACACAGGCAATCAGAGTTAAACAGAGTTAAACAGAGCTAGTTATAGGCAAACAGAGTAGAATAGAGTAAAACAGAGGCAAACAGAGTTAAAAAGAGGCCAACAGAGTTGAACAGATTTAAACAGAGGCAAAAAGAGTTAAACACAGGCAAACAGAGTTAAACAGAGTTAAACATAGGCAAACAGAGTAAAACAGAGGCAAAAAGAGGCAAACAGAGTTAAACAGAGTTAAACAGAGGCAAACAGAGTTAAACAGAGGCAAACAGATGCAAATAGAGATAGGCAGAGGCAAACAGATTTAATCAGAGTGAAACAGAGGCAAAGAGAGGCAAGCAGAGTTGAACAGAGGCAGACAGAGTTAAACAAACCTAAACAGATGCAAACAGATTTAAAAAGAGGCAATCACAGGTAAACAGAGTTAAACAGACGCAAACAGAGTTGATCAGAGTAAAACAGAGGTAAACAGAGGCAAACAGAGTTAAACAGAGTTAAATGGAGGCAAACAGAGGCAAATTGAGTTAGGCATAGGCAAACAGAGTTAAACAGAGTGAAACAGAGGCAAACAGAGGGAAGCAGAGTTAAACAGAGTTAAACAGTGTTAAACAGAGGAAAACAGAGTTACACAGTGTTAAACAGAGGTAAACAGAGGCAAACAGAGTTAAACAGACTTAAAAAGAGGCAAACAGAGGCAAACAGGGTTAAGCAGAGGCAAACAGAGGCAAACAAGTTTAATCAGAGTGAAACAGATGCAAACAGAGTTAAACAGAGGCAAACAGAGGCAAACAGAGTTAAACAGAGTTAAACACAGGCAAAAAGAGTTAAACAGAGTTAAACAGAGGGAAACAGATTGAAACAGATTTAAACACAGGCAAACAGAGTTAAACAGACTTAAACAGAGGCAAACCGAGGCAAACAGGGTTAAACAGGAGTTAAACAGAGGCAAAGAGAGGCAAACAGATTCAACAGAGTTTATGAGAGTTAAACAGAGGCAAACAGAGTTAAACAGCGGCAAACAGAGTTACAAAGAGTTAAACAGATTTAAACAGAGGCAAGAAGAGTTATGCAGAGTTAATCAGAGTTAAACAGAGGCAAACAGAGTTAAACAGATTGAAACAGAGTTACACAGAGTTTAACACAGGCAAACAGAGACAAACAGTGTTAAACAGACTTAAAGAGAAGGAAACAGAGGCAAACAAGGTTAAATAGATTTAAACAGAGGCAAACAGAGTTAAACAGAGTTAAACAGATTGAAACAGAGTTACACAGAGTTAAACACAGGCAAACAGAGGCAAACAGAGTTAAACAGACTTAAAGAGAAGGAAACAGAGGCAAACAAGGTTAAATAGATTTAAACAGAGGCAAACAGAAGCAGACAGATTTAAACAGAGGCAAAAAGAGGCAAACAGTGTTAAACAGAGTTAAACAGAGGCAAACGGAGTTAAACAGAGGCAAACAGAGTTAAACAGAGGAGAAGAGAGTTACACAGAGTTACACAGAGTTAAACAGAGGCAAACAGAGGCAAACAGAGTTAAACAGAGGCACCAAAGAGTTAAACAGTGTTAGAAAGAGGGAAACAGAGTTAAACAGAGGAAAACAGAGTTACACAGAGTTAAACAGATGCAAAGAGAGGCAAACAGAGTTAAACAGACTTAAACAGAGGCATAAGGAGGCAAACAGGGTTAAACAGAGGCAAACAGATTTAAACAGAGTAAAAGAGAGGCAAACAGAGTTAAACAGAGTTAAAAAGAGGTAAACGGAGTCAAACAGAGGCAAACAGAGGTAAACAGAGTTAATCAGAATTAAACAGAGTCAAACACAGGTAAATAGTGTTAAACAGTGCTGAACAGAAGCAAACAGATTGAAACAGAGTTAAACAGATTGAAACAGAGTTAAACAGAGGCAAACAGAGTTAAACAGAGGCAAACTGAAGCAGACAGATTTAAACAGAGGCAAAAAGAGGCAAACAGGGTTAAACAGAGATAAACAGAGGCAAACAGAGGGAAAAAGGGTTAATCAGAGTTGAAAAGAGGCAAACAGAGTTAAACAGAGTTAAACAGAGGGAAACAGAGTTACACAGAGTTAAACAGAGGCAAACAGAGGCAAACAGAGTTAAGCAGAGGTAAAAAAGAGTTAAACAGTGTAAAACAGAGGGAAAGAGGTTTAAGCAGAGTTAAACAGAGGAAAACATCGTTACACAGAGTTAAACAGTGGCAAAAAGAGTTAAACAGAGGGAAACAGAGTTAAACAGAGGAAAACAGAATTACGAAGAGTTAAACAGAGGCAAAGAGAGGCAAACAGAGTTAAACAGACTTAAACAGAGGCATAAAGAGGCAAACAGGGTAAAACAGAGGCAAACAGAGTTAAACAGAGTTAAAGGGAGGCAAACAGAGTTAAACAGAGTTAAACAGAGGTAAACAGAGTCAAACAGAGGCAAACAGAGGCAAACAGAGTTAATCAGAGTTAATCAGAGTTAAACAGAGGCAAACAGAGGCCAACAGGCAAGCAGAGTTAAACAGAGCTAAACAGAAGCAAACAGATTGAAACAGAGTTAAACAGAGGCAAACAGAGTTAAACAGAGATAAACAGATGGAACCAGATTGAAACAGAGTTAAGCAGAGGAAAACAGAGTTAAACAGACTGAAACAGAGGCAAACAGCTTCAAACAGAGTTAATCAGAATTAAACAGAGGAAAACAGAGTTAAACAGATTTAAACAGAGGGAAACAGAGTTAAACAGAGGAAATCAGAGTTACACAGGATTAAACAGGGGTAAACAGAGGCAAACAGAGTTAAACAGACCTAAAAAGAGGCAAACAGAGGCACACAGAGTTAAACAGAGGCAAACAGAGGCAAACAAGTTTAATCAGAGTTAAACAGAGGCAAAAAGAGTAAAACAGAGTTAAACAGAGGCAAACAGACTTAAACAGAGGCAAACAGTGTTAAACAGGAGTTAAACAGAGGCAAAGAAAGGCAAACAGCTTCAACTGAGTTAAACAGAGTTAAACAGAGGCAAACAGAGTTAAACAGAGGCAAACAGTGTTACACAGAGTTAAACAGAGTTAAACAGAGGCAAAAAGCGTTACACAGAGTTAAACAGAGGCAAACAGAGTTAAACAGAGTTAAACAGACTGAAACAGAGTTACACAGAGTTAAACACAGGCAAACAGAGGCAAACAGAGTTAAACAGATTTAAACAGAGGCAAAAAGAGTTAAAGAGAGTTAAACAGATGGAACCAGATTGAAACAAAGTTAAGCAGAGGCAAACAGAGTTAAACAGACTGAAACAGAGGCAAACAGCTTCAAACAGAGTTAAACAGATTTAAACAGAGGGAAACAGAGTTAAACAGAGGAAATCAGAGTTACACAGAGTTAAACAGAGGTAAACAGAGGCAAACAGAGTTAAACAGACTTAAAAAGAGGCAAACAAAGGCACACAGGGTTAAACAGAGGCAAACAGAGGCAAACAAGTTTAATCAGAGTTAAACAGAGGCATAAAGAGGCAAACTGAGTTAAACAGAGGCAAAAAGAGTTAAACAGATTTAAACAGATGGAAACAGAGTTAAACAGAGTTAAACAGAGGGAAAAAGAGTTAAACAGAGGCAAACAGATTTAAACAGATTTAAACAGAGGGAAACAGAGTTAAACAGAGGAAAACAGAGTTACACAGAGGTAAACAGAGGTAAACAGAGGTAAACAGAGGCAAACAGAATTAAACAGACTTAAAAAGATTCAAACAGGGTTAAACAGAGGCAAACAGAGTTAAACAGAGTTAAACAGAGGCAAACAGAGTTACACAGAGTTAATCAGAGTTAAACAGAGGCAAAAAGAGTTACACAGAGTTAAACAGAGGCAAACAGAGTTAAACAGATTGAAACAGAGTTACACAGAGTTTAACACAGGCAAACAGAGGCAAACAGACTTACAGAGAAGGAAACAGAGGCAAACAACGTTAAATAGATTTAAACAGAGACAAACAGAGGCAAACAGAAGCAGACAGATTTAAATGAGGCAAAAAGAGGCAAAAAGGGTTAAACAGAGTTAAACAGAGGCAAACAGAGTTAAACAGAGGCAAACAGAGTTAAACAGGAGTTAAACAGAGGCAAAGAAAGGCAAACAGCTTCAACTGAGTTAAACAGAGTTAAACAGAGGCAAACAGAGTTAAACAGAGGCAAACAGACTTAAACAGAGGCAAACAGTGTTAAACAGGAGTTAAACAGAGGCAAAGAAAGGCAAACAGCTTCAACTGAGTTAAACAGAGTTAAACAGAGGCAAACAGAGTTAAACAGAGGCAAACAGAGTTAAACAGAGGCAAACAGTGTTACACAGAGTTAAACAGAGTTAAACAGAGGCAAAAAGCGTTACACAGAGTTAAACAGAGGCAAACAGAGTTAAACAGAGTTAAACAGACTGAAACAGAGTTACACAGAGTTAAACACAGGCAAACAGAGGCAAACAGAGTTAAACAGATTTAAACAGAGGCAAAAAGAGTTAAAGAGAGTTAAACAGATGGAACCAGATTGAAACAAAGTTAAGCAGAGGCAAACAGAGTTAAACAGACTGAAACAGAGGCAAACAGCTTCAAACAGAGTTAAACAGATTTAAACAGAGGGAAACAGAGTTAAACAGAGGAAATCAGAGTTACACAGAGTTAAACAGAGGTAAACAGAGGCAAACAGAGTTAAACAGACTTAAAAAGAGGCAAACAAAGGCACACAGGGTTAAACAGAGGCAAACAGAGGCAAACAAGTTTAATCAGAGTTAAACAGAGGCATAAAGAGGCAAACTGAGTTAAACAGAGGCAAAAAGAGTTAAACAGATTTAAACAGATGGAAACAGAGTTAAACAGAGTTAAACAGAGGGAAAAAGAGTTAAACAGAGGCAAAAACAGTTAAACAGATTTAAACAGATGGAAACAGAGTTAAACAGAGTAAAACAGAGGCAAACAGAGCCAAACAGAGTTAAACAGAGACAAGAAGAGTTAAACAGTGTTAAACAGAGGGAAACAGGTTTAAGCAGAGTTAAACAGAGGAAAACAGAGTTACACAGAGTTAAACAGAGGAAAAAAGAGTTACACAGAGTTAAACAGAGGCACACAGAGGCAAACAGAGTTAAGCAGTCTTAAACAGAGGCATAAAGAGGCAAACTGAGTTAAACAGAGGCAAACAGATTTAAACAGATTTAAACAGAGGGAAACAGAGTTACACAGAGGTAAACAGAGGTAAACAGAGGCAAACAGAGGCAAACAGAATTAAACAGACTTAAAAAGATTCAAACAGGGTTAAACAGAGGCAAACAGAGGGAAACAGAGTTAAACAGAGGAAAACAGAATTACACAGAGTTAAACAGAGGCAAAGAGAGGCAAACAGAGTTAAACAGACTTAAACAGAGGCATAAAGAGGCAAACAGGGTTAAACAGAGGCAAACAGAGTTAAACAGAGTTAAAGAGAGGCAAACAGAGTTAAACAGAGGTAAACAGAGTTTAACAGATTTAAACAGAGGCAAAAAGAGTTAAACACTGTTAAACAGAGGGAAACAGAGTTAAACAGAGTTCAACAGAGGAAAACAGAGTTACACAGAGTTAAACAGAGGCACACAGAGGCAAACAGAGTTAAGCAGTCTTAAACAGAGGCATAAAGAGGCAAATTGAGTTAAACAGAGGCAAACAGATTTAAACAGAGGGAAACAGAGTTACACAGAGTTAAACAGAGGTAAACAGAGGCAAACAGAATTAAACAGACTTAAAAAGATTCAAACAGAGTTAAACAGAGGCAAACAGAGTTAAACAGAGTTAAACAGAGGAAAAAAAGAGTTACAAAGAGTTAAACAGGGGCAAACAGAGGCAAACAGAGTTAAACAGACTTATTCAGAGGCATATAGAGGCAAACAGGGTAAAACAGAGGCAAACAGAGTTAAACAGAGTTAAAGGGAGGCAAACAGAGTTAAACAGAGTTAAACAGAAGTAAACAGAGTTAAACAGAGGCAAACAGAGGCAAACGGAGTTAAACAGAGGTAAACAGAGTTAAACAGAGGAAAAGAGAGTTACACAGAGTTACACAGAGTTAAACAGAAGCAAACAGAGGCAAACAGAGTTAAACAGTGTTAAACAGAGGGAAACAGAGTTAAACAGAGGAAAAAAGAGTTACACAGGGTTAAACAGAGGCAAACAGAGGCAAACAGAGTTAAACAGAGGCAAAAGGAGTCAAACAGAGTTAAACAGAGTTAAACAGAGTTAAACAGAGTGAAAGAAAGGCAAACAGAGTTAAACAGATTTAAACAGAAGTAAACAGAGTCAAACAGAGGCAAACAGAGGCAAACAGAGTTAATCAGAGTTAAACAGAGGCAAACAGAGGCAAACAGATTGAAACAGAGTTAAACAGAGGCAAACAGAGTTAAACAGAGTTAAACAGAGGCAAAAAGAGTTAAGGAGAGTTAAACAGATGGAACCATTTTGAAACAGAATTAAGCAGAGACAAACAGAGTTAAACAGACTGAAACAGAGGCAAACAGCTTCAAACAGAGTTAATCAGAATTAAACAGAGGAAAACAGAGTTACACAGAGTTAAACAGCGGTACGCAGAGGCAAACAGAGTTATACAGACTTAAAAAGAGGCAAACAGAGGCACACAGGGTTAAACAGAGGCAAATAGATGCAAACAAGTTTAATAAGAGTTAAACAGAGGCAAACAGATTTAAACAGAGTTAAACAGAGGCAAACAAAGTGAAACAGAGTTAATCAGAGGCAAACAGAGTTAAATAGAGGCAAACAGAGTTAATCAGAGTTAAACAGAGGCAAACAGAATTAAACAGAATTAAACAGAGGAAAAAAAGAGTTACAAAGAGTTAAACAGGGGCAAACAGAGGCAAACAGAGTTAAACAGACTTATTCAGAGGCATAAAGAGGCAAACAGGGTAAAACAGAGGCAAACAGAGTTAAACAGAGTTAAAGAGAGGCAAACAGAGTTAAACAGAGTTAAACAGAAGTAAACAGAGTTAAGCAGAGTTAAAGAGAGGCAAACAGAGTTAAACAGAGTTAAACAGAAGTAAACAGAGTCAAACAGAGGCAAACAGAGTCAAACAGAGGCAAACAGAGGCAAACAGATTGAAACAGAGTTAAACAGAGGCAAACAGAGTTAAACAGAGGCAAAAAGAGTTAAAGAGAGTTAAACAGATGGAACCAGATTGAAACAGAATTAAGCAGAGACAAACAGAGTTAAACAGACTGAAACAGAGGCAAACAGCTTCAAACAGAGTTAATCAGAATTAAACAGAGGAAAACAGAGTTACACAGAGTTAAACAGAGGTAAGCAGAGGCAAACAGAGTTAAACAGACTTAAAAAGAGGCAAACAGAGGCACACAGGGTTAAACAGAGGCAAAGAGAGGCAAACAGAGTTAAACAGAGTTATACAGAAGCTTACATAGACAAACCGAGTTAAATAGAGTTAAACAGAGGCGAAAAGTGTTACACAGATTTAAACAGAGGGAAACAGAGTTAAACAGATTGAAACAGAGTCAAACAGAGTCAAACAGAGTTAAACAGAGTTAAACAGAGTTAAACAGAGGGAAAAAACAGTTAAACAGAGGCAAAAAGAGTTAAAGAGAGTTAAACAGAGGGAAACAGAGTTAAACAGAGTTAAACAGAGGAAATCAGAGTTACAAAGAGTTAAACAGAGGCAAACAGATTTAAACAGAGGGAAACAGAGTCAAAAAGAGGCAAACAGGGTTAAACAGAGTTAAACAGAAGCAAACAGAGGCAAACAGAGTTAATCAGAGTTAAACAGAGGCAAACAGAGTTAAACAAATTTAAACAGAGGCAAACAGAAATAAACAGAGGAAAACAGAGTTACACAGAGTTAAACAGATTTAAACAGAGGCAAAAATAGTTACACAGAGTTAAACAGAGGCAAACAGAGTTAAACAGAGTTAAACAGAGGCAAAAAGACTTAAACAGAGTTAAACAGAGGAAAAAAGAGTTAAACAGAGTTAAACAGAGGCAAAGAGAGTTAAACAGAGGAAAAGAGAGTTAAACAGAGGAAAAGAGAGTTTTGCAGAGTTAAACAGAGGCAAACAGAGGCAAACAGAGTTAAACAGAGGCAAAAAGAGTTAAACAGTGTTAAACAGAGGGAAACAGGTTTAAGCAGAGTTAAACAGAGGAAAACAGAGTTACACAGAGTAAAACAGTGGCATAAAGAGTTAAACAGAGGGAAACAGAGTTAAACAGAGGAAAACAGAATTACACAGAGTGAAACAGAGACAAACAGAGTGAAAAAGAGACAAACAGACTGAAACAGAGGAAAAAAGACTTAAACAGAGGCAAACAGACTTAAACAGAGGCAAACAGACTTAAACAAAGGCAAACAGACTTAAACAGAGGCAAACAGACTTAAACAGAGGCAAACAGAGTGAAACAGAGGCAAACAGACTTAAACAGAGGCAAACAGAGGCAAACAGAGTGAAACAGAGGCAAACAGACTTAAACAGAGGCAAACAGACTGAAACAGAGGCAAACGACTTAAACAGAGGCAAACAGACTTAAACAGAGGCAAACAGACTTAAAAAGAGGCAAACAGAGGCAAACAGAGGCAAACGGAGGCAAACACACTTAAACAGAGTTAAACAGAGTGAAACGGAGGCATAAAGAGTGAATCAGAGGCAAAAAGAGTGAAACAGAGGAAAACAGAATGAATCAGAGGCAAACAGACAGAAACAGAGGCATACAGACTTAAAAAGAGGCAAACAGAGGCAAAAAGAGTGAAAGAGAGGCAAGCAGAGTGAAACAGAGGCAAACAGAGTGAAACAGAGGCAAACAGACTTAAACAGAGGCACACAGAGTGAAACAGAGGCAAACAGAGTGAAACAGAGCCAAACAGAGTGAAAGAGAGGCAAGAAGAGGAAAGAGAGGCAAACAGAGTGAAACAGAGACAAGGAGACTTAAACAGAGGCAAACAGAGGCAAAAAGAGGCAAACAGACTGAAACAGAGGCAAACAGACTTAAACAGAGACAAACAGACTGAAACAGAGGCAAACAGACTTAAACAGAGGCAAACAGACTTAAACAGAGGCAAACAGAGGCAACCAGAGGCAAACAGAGTGAAACAGAGGCTAACAGACTTAAACAGAGGCAAACAGACTGAAACAGAGGCAAACAGACTTAAACAGAGACAAACAGACTTCAACAGATGCAAACAGAGTTAAACAGAGGCAAACAGGCTTAAACAGAGGCAAACAGACTTAAACAGAGGCAAACAGAGGCAAACAGAGGCCAACAGAAGCAAACAGGGTTAAAAAGAGGCAAACAGAGGCAAACAGAATTATACAGAGTTAAACAGAGTTAAACATAGGCATAAAGAGTGAAACTGAGGCAAACAGAGTGAAACAGAGGCAAACAGACTGAAACAGAGGCAAACATACTTAAACAGAGGCAAACAGACTTAAACAGAGGCAAACAGACTAAAACAGAGGCAAACAGACTTAAACAGAGGCAAACAGACAGAAACAGAGGCAAACAGACTTAAACAGAGGCAAACAGACTTAAACAGAGGCAAAAAGAGTGAAACAGAGGCAAACAGAGTGAAACAGAGGCAAACATACTTAAACAGAGGCAAACAGACTTAAACAGAGGCAAACAGACTGAAACAGAAGCAAACATAGTGAAACAGAGGCAAACTGAGTGAAATAGAGGCAAACAGAGTGAAACAGAGGGAAACAGACTGATACAGAGGCAAACATACTTAAACAGAGGCAAACAGACTTAAACAGAGGCAAACAGACTAAAACAGAGGCAAACAGAGTGAAACAGAGTCAAACAGACAGAAACAGAGGCAAACAGACTTAAACAGAGGCAAACAGACTTAAACAGAGACAAACAGAGGCAAAAAGAGCGAAACAGAGGCAAACAGAGTGAAACAGAGGCAAACAGATGAAACAGAGGCAAACAGAATTAAACAGAGGCACATAGACTTAAACAGAGGCAAACAGAATTAAACAGAGGCAAGCAGAGTGAAATAGAGGCAAACAGAAGCAAACAGAGTCAAACAGAGGGAAACAGAGAGAACCAGAGGCAAACAGAGTGAAACAGAGGCAGACAGAGTGAAACAGAGGCAAACAGAATGAAGCAGAGATAAATAGATTGATACAGAGGCAAACAGACTGAAACAGAGGCAAACAGACTTAAGCAGGTGCAAACAGAGTGAAGCAGAGGCAAACAGACTTAAACAGAGGCAAACAGACTTAAACAGAGGCAAACAGACTTAAACAGAGGCAAACAGAGGCAACCAGAGGCAAACAGAGTGAAACAGAGGCTAACAGAATTAAACAGATGCAAACAGACTGAAACAGAGGCAAACAGACTTAAACAGAGGCAAACAGACTTAAACAGATGCAAACAGAGTTAAACAGAGGCAAACAGAAGAAAACAGGGTTAAAAAGAGGCAAACAGAGGCAAACAGAATTAAACAGAGTTAAACAGAGTTAAACAGAGGAATAAAGAGTGAAACAGAGGCAAACAGAATGAAACAGAGGCAAACAGACTGAAAAAGAGGCAAAGAGACTTAAACAGAGGCAAACAGACTTAAACAGAGACAAACAGAGGCAAAAAGAGTGAAACAGAGGCAAACAGAGTGAAACAGAGGCAGACAGAGTGAAACAGAGGCAAACAGAGTGAAACAGAGGCAAACAGACTTAAACAGAGGCAAACAGACTTAAACAGAAGCAAACAGAGTG
>JANJGN010002863.1:0-2500 GCA_026770705.1 Isurus oxyrinchus
GTCTCTGGCAGCGAGGCAAGTGTGGCGGAGAAATCATTAACCGTTTGGACTTCGTCTCTGGCAGAGAGGCAAGTGTGGTGCAGAAATCATTAACCATTTGGACTTAGTCTCTGGCAGCGAGGCAAGTGTGGCGGAGAAATCATTAACCGTTTGGACTTAGTCTCTGGCAGAGAGGCAAGTGTGGTGCAGAAATCATTAACCATTTGGACTTCGTCTCTGGCACAGAGGCAAGTGCAGTGGAGAAATCATTAACCATTTGGACTTAGTCTCTGGCAGCGAGGCAAGTGTGGTGCAGAAATCATTAACCATTTGGACTTCGTCTCTGGCAGCGAGGCAAGTGTGGCGGAGAAATCATTAACCGTTTGGACTTCGTCTCTGGCAGAGAGGCAAGTGTGGTGCAGAAATCATTAACCATTTGGACTTAGTCTCTGGCAGCGAGGCAAGTGTGGCGGAGAAATCATTAACCGTTTGGACTTAGTCTCTGGCAGAGAGGCAAGTGTGGTGCAGAAATCATTAACCATTTGGACTTCGTCTCTGGCACAGAGGCAAGTGCAGTGGAGAAATCATTAACCATTTGGACTTAGTCTCTGGCAGCGAGGCAAGTGTGGTGCAGAAATCATTAACCATTTGGACTTCGTCTCTGGCACAGAGGCAAGTGCAGTGGAGAAATCATTAACCATTTGGACTTAGTCTCTGGCAGCGAGGCAAGTGTGGCGGAGAAATCATTAACCGTTTGGACTTCGTCTCTGGCAGAGAGGCAAGTGTGGTGCAGAAATCATTAACCATTTGGACTTAGTCTCTGGCAGCGAGGCAAGTGTGGCGGAGAAATCATTAACCGTTTGGACTTAGTCTCTGGCAGAGAGGCAAGTGTGGTGCAGAAATCATTAACCATTTGGACTTCGTCTCTGGCACAGAGGCAAGTGCAGTGGAGAAATCATTAACCATTTGGACTTAGTCTCTGGCAGCGAGGCAAGTGTGGCGGAGAAATCATTAACCATTTGGACTTCGTCTCTGGCAGAGAGGCAAGTGTGGCGGAGAAATCATTAACCGTTTGGACTTAGTCTCTGGCAGCGAGGCAAGTGTGGCGGAGAAATCATTAACCATTTGGACTTAGTCTGTGGCAGAGGCAAGTTTGGAAGAGAAATCAGTAACTAATAAATAAAATGCACCCCAGATTGCATTCGCCGGCCGTGGAAAGTGTCTCCTGGGCCCGGGAGAACAAAATCCGTGCTCAGACGGAAGCGTATGGCGTCGAATCCGAGGCTCTTGCCCGGCTCGCAGTGGGGGTATTCCCCCTGAGAGTAGCGAATCGGCCCGACGGCTGGGTCGGTTGCAATTTTTGGCATGGTACTCGTCCAGCTCATTAATGATTTCCCTTCGGTTCTCCCGAAGAGGAAACGGCAAAATGGCGCTTTGCGGGCTTTTGAGGCCTCCTGGACGGTAGGGCTACCGCCCCACCTCTCGGGTGCAATTGTTGGCCGGGGGGATTGGCGGGGTACCCGGAGAATTTCGGGGACACGATTTTCAGAACATTTTAAGGCAACGGTCACACTTTAAAAATGCCTAAAAAAGTGCGACTTTGAGGAAGGTCAACTATTTCAAATAGAACACCTTCCAATGACCTCTCGGAAGTCCAAAATGACGATGTAAGTGCAATTTATGCGGGCTTTCCGAGCTATGTTGTCGGTCTGAAAAATCGTCCGGGGCCCAGGCCGGTGGTAACCCTGGTTTCAATAATTTTGTGGCGACGATGAACAGATGTATATATGTATATATATCCTAAACAGAAATATTCTCTTAAGTGTCACCTGGCGGTGTCCTTCATGATGAATAAAACACAAAGTCTGTTCATTAGTCCCCTTGGGTTGCCAAAGTGCGTGCCCAGAACCCTGTTGAACGCAGGCGACGCACGCCGGCTGCAGGCTTCCTTCCGTGCGAGCGCCAACCTGTTGCTTCCTTTGAACAAAAATAATCTGAAAGTTTCACCTGGTGGCTGGTGTGACTTAATGATGTAAAAAAGACAAAGTGTCACCCGGCGGTGCACTTTGAAAAGAACAGCAATTCTGTTCACAGGCATACATGGCAGGGTGCCTGAGACCCCATGGGTCGCACGCAGTGTTTGACAAGGCCCGAGTGAACACAGAGTGCGTGCAGAAACATGGAAAAAAGTGTTAGTTGCAAAGGCGACGCGCGCCTGGCCGGCTGCTTCCTTCCGTGCGATCGCCAAAAGGTCGGTTCCGTTTTCTTTGTTTGCGAAAGATCTGGTGTTTGTTGTCCGACGCGGGAGGGCCCTCGGCGGGCCAGCGTCTGCTGGTGTTCAGGCTGAGCGGTTGTCCCTCCCTCTTCTGTGCCCTCCGGGGTCGCAGACGGACATGAGCATGTTCGAGTGGTGGCTGGCGCACCTCTCGAAGCGAGACGACGCCGTGTGAGCCCGAGGCGCCGATCATGTCAACCGAGTGGCACGATTTTACAGTGGAGGAGCGGGTGTCGGTCGCCAGGT
>JANJGN010002863.1:12500-17500 GCA_026770705.1 Isurus oxyrinchus
GGGGGCAATCTGGGGAGCGTGGCCGTGCCAGAGCAGCTCTTGGGCGGGGTGGGAATGTGGATTTGGGTCGGTGATGATGGAAGGGCGGGAGTTAACGGGGTTGAATGGCTGGCAAGGGGGTTTCGGGTGCGGTGAGCTGGAAGGGATTGTCAGCTTGTAAGGCATAGGCTTAGCGAGGGCGTGGGAGGTCCGAGCAGCAAGCGGGTGGATGTGGCGGTGTTGGCCGGGCAGAGCGTCGCCATTGCCGGATGGGCAGAGTGGATTGGGGTCGGTGTTGGGTGGAGAGGCTGTTTTGTTAGGGAAGGCTGGGGGCTGGAAGAGGCTTGATGTTGGTGGCGTTGCAAGAGTGTGCCGGCGCGGGAATGGTGGCGAAGGCGGCGGATTGGTAGCCGGGATTGTGAGTGTTGGTGTTGGGGTCGGGGATGGGGTTTGGGTAAGTTTCAGGGGGTTAGGGGTTAGGGTACGGGTTAGGGTTAGGGGTTAGGCTTCGGGTTGCGGCAAATGGTTAACTGGTTACTAGGCAGGGTAGCCGACCGTTAATCCGGCTCTCCGGCCCGCTTATAAGGGTGCACTAAGATGCAGAGCACACCAGCTGGTCCACGTGCGATGTAAAAAGCGGGCAACCAGTTAGCAGACACGGCAGCCGGCAGGTAATTTAAGCCGCCCGCCCGCCCGCCCGGTAGTACGGCTGCATGTAGCTGCAGAGCAGCCAAGCGGCTGCTGAGAGTAAGTACTGAAGGGGAAATGGTTAACCGGTTAGCAGGCAGGGCAGCCGGCCGGTAATCGGAGCCGTCCACGCGGTACTACGGCTGCCGTTAGCTGCAGAACAGCCCAGCCGCTGCTGAGAGTGGGTAATGAAGGGGAAATGGGGAACCAGACAACAGGCAGCGCAGCCGACCGTTAATTACAGCCTCCCGCCGGGTAATACGGGTGCAGTAAACTGCAGAAGACGCCAGCAGGTCCAGGGAATGTGTCCAGGACGTGGAAATGGTGAACCGGTCAGCAGGAAGGTCAGCCGGCCGGTAGTACGGGTGCAGTCAGCAGCCGGCATCCCGAGCAGCTGAAAAGTCTTAAGCGCGGAATGGGGAAATCATTAACCAGTCAGCAAGCGGGCAGGGAAAGGGTGAAACGGCTTAAAATATCGAGGCGGCAAGGAAAAAATGACAACCGGGGGCGGGGCGGATTCACAGTCACCACGTGAGAGGGGCGGTGCCTGGAGGCCGGGCAGGCGGTTGGCCGAAGGCCCGATACTCCGGGTGCTGTCAGCATTTCGCTTGCCGAGCTGCTCAAAAGTCGAGGTGCAGAACGGCGAAATCATTAACCGGCAAGCGGATGCATGGCAGCGGGCAGGGAAGGGTCAAAACGGCCTGAAATACCGGAGCGGCGGGCCAAGATGGCTGCCGGGGGGGCGTATTCAGCGGTCGCACGTGACGGGGCGGTGCCTGGAGGCCGAGCCGCGCAAGCGCGATTTAAAGCGAGCAAAGTCCGAGCAGGAGCGATATCGTTGGCCATTCAGCCGGTTCGAGCCTGGTGGCCGAGGCGGCGAGGGTGGAACCGGGGAAAGGCTGGGTGTTCGGTGTCCGCCCGGGTGGTCCGGAGTTTTATTCGGGTTAGGGTTAGCGGTTAGGCTTAGGGCTGGGGTTAGGGTTGGGGCGTTAGGGTTAGGGGAAGTGTCAGGGGTAGGGTTAGAGTTAGGGGCTTGGCTGGGTGTTCGTGTCGGGGAAGGGGACAAGGCTAGTTTATTTTTGGCTCGGGGTTCGGGTTAGGGTTAGCGGTTAGGCTTAGGGCTGGGGTTAGGTTTGCGGCAAATGGTTTACCGGTTAGCAGGCAGGGTAGCCGGCCATTATTCAGGGCTTTCGGCATGGTAGTAAAGGTGCGCTGAGCTGCAGAACACAGCCGCTGGTCCACGGGATATGTACGGCACAGGGGAACCTGTGAACCAGTTAGCAGACAAGGCAGCCGACCGGTAATTATAGCCTCCCGCCGGGTAATAGAGGCGCAGTCAGCTGCAGAACACACCAGCAGGTCCACGGACTAAGTACAGAATGAGGACACGGGCAGCCGGTCAGCAGGCAGGGCTGCCGGCCGGTAATTACAGCCTCCCGCCCGGTCATAGGGGTGCAGTTAGCTGCAGAACACACCAGCAGGTCCAAGGACTAAGTACAGAATGAGGACACGGGCAGCCGGTCAGCAGGCAGGGATGCCGGCCTGCCATAGGGGTGCAGTTAGCTGCAGAACACACCAGCAGGTCCAAGGACTAAGGACAGAATGGGGACACGGGCAGCCAGTTAGCAGGCAGGGCTGCCGGCCGGTAATTACAGCCTCCCGCCCGGTCATAGGGGTGCAGTTAACTGCAGAACACACCAGCAGGTCCAGGGACTCAGTACCAAACGGGGAATCGGTTAAGCGGTTACCTGGCAGGGCAGCCGACCAGTAATCATAGCCTCCCGCCCGGTCGTAGGGGTGCAGTTAGCTGCAGAACACACCAGCAGGTCCAGGGAATGTGTGCAGGACGGGGAAATGCTTAACGGGTTAGCAGGCCGGGCAGCCGGCCGGTAGTTGGAGCCGCCCGCCCGGTCGTACGGGAGCCGTCATCAGCCGGCATCCCGAGCAGCTGAAAAGTCTAAGCGCAGAATGGGGACATGGTGAACCAGTCAGCCAGCGGGCAGGGAAGGGTCGAAACGGCCTGAAATACCGGGCCGGCGGGCCAAGATGGCTGCCGGGGGGCGTATTCAGGGCCCCCACGTGAGGGGCCGGGGCTGGGGGCCGAGCCGGGCAAGCGCGGTTGAGAAACAGCCGAGTCCGAGCAGGGGGAAATCATTAACCGGTGATCCGGTTCGACCCCCCCCCCGGTGGCCGAGGCGGGGAGGGTCGACCCGGGGAAAGGTTGGGTGTTCGGTGTCCCTCAGGGCGGTCCCGAGCGCGTCCTAAAATAATCCGGGCTCCTGGGCCCTTTTTTGAAAAAGAACCGGTCGGGGAGCGGGTGCAATCCGGAAGGCCTGGCGGGGCTTCGGTGCCTCTTCCTCGGTATGACTACCGGAGGGTCGTCGGCCTGAATGACGGTTGCATTTGCTGGCTGTGGAGGTTGGCGGGCTATCTGCAGAATAGGAGGAGGTGGCAAATCGAGAATGGGTCGACTTCGCCAAGTGCCTTCTCGAGCCTCCAGGTCTGCAGGGACCGACCCAGGCTGCCGCCAAACCGACCGGGAGGCCCCGCCGTCGGCCATTTTTGGTCATTTTCGGCATTTTTCGCCTCTTTCGGCCGGTCAAGAAAAGCGGCGGCCTGACACCCGGGCGTGCACGGGGAAGGCTCCCCCTCGCCGGGAGGACCGGAGTTTGCCCCGGAAACCTCCGGAAGCCGGCCGGGAAGGCGGCTTCGGCCCGATGCACCTCCGGCTGCGTCCGAAGGCCGGGGGAAGTGGCCCCTGGGCCCGTGTGAGGGAAATCCGTGCCAAGACGGAAGTCCATGAGGTCGGATCCGAAGCTTCTGCCGGGCCCCCCGGTGGAGGCATTCCCGCTAGGCGGGGCGAATCGGCCCGGCCACGGGGCGGGTTGCAATTGTTGGAGGGGGGCTGCCGGAGCTAGATAATGATTTCCCCTCGGTTCTCCCGATGGGGAAACGGCGAAAGGAGGTGTCGCGGGCTTTCGAGGCCTCCTCGGCGGCTGGACTACCGACCGACATCTCGGCTGCATTTGCTGGCTGGGGGGGTTGGCGGGGTATCTGCAGAATGGTAGGAGGTGGCAAGTCGAGAATCGGTCGACAGCTCCGAGTGCCGTCTCGAGCCTCCAGGTCCGCAGGGACCGATCCAGGCTGCCGCCTAACCGACCAGGAGGCCCCGCCGTCGGCCATTTTTGTCCATTTTCGGCATTTTTTACCGTCTTTCGGTCGGTCACGGAAAGCGGCGACCGGAAGCCCGGGCGTGCCCGGGGACGGCTCCCACTGGCCCCGGGGACCGGATTTGCCCCGGTCGGAGCCCCGGAAACGCACCCGAAGCCGGCCGGAGAAGGCGGCTAAGGGCAATGCACCTCGGATTGAATTTGCGCAACGGGGAAAGTGGCCTCGGGGCCCGCGAGGTGTGACGGTGTGCCTTCGGTAAGCTTCTGGAGAAATGGGTAACCAATGCACCTCGGACTGAATGTGCAGGACGTGCAACGGGGCCTCCGGGTCCGCGAGATATCGCAGGTTGGCCTCGGTAAGCCTCTGGAGAAATGGCTAACCAATGGGACAGTGGCCCTGAGAAATCATTAACCATTTGGACTTCGTCTCTGGCAGAGAGGCAAGTGTGGTGCAGAAATCATTAACCATTTGGACTTCGTCTCTGGCACAGAGGCAAGTGCAGTGGAGAAATCATTAACCATTTGGACTTAGTCTCTGGCAGCGAGGCAAGTGTGGTGCAGAAATCATTAACCATTTGGACTTCGTCTCTGGCAGCGAGGCAAGTGTGGCGGAGAAATCATTAACCGTTTGGACTTCGTCTCTGGCAGAGAGGCAAGTGTGGTGCAGAAATCATTAACCATTTGGACTTAGTCTCTGGCAGCGAGGCAAGTGTGGCGGAGAAATCATTAACCGTTTGGACTTAGTCTCTGGCAGAGAGGCAAGTGTGGTGCAGAAATCATTAACCATTTGGACTTCGTCTCTGGCACAGAGGCAAGTGCAGTGGAGAAATCATTAACCATTTGGACTTAGTCTCTGGCAGCGAGGCAAGTGTGGTGCAGAAATCATTAACCATTTGGACTTCGTCTCTGGCAGCGAGGCAAGTGTGGCGGAGAAATCATTAACCGTTTGGACTTCGTCTCTGGCAGAGAGGCAAGTGTGGTGCAGAAATCATTAACCATTTGGACTTAGTCTCTGGCAGCGAGGCAAGTGTGGCGGAGAAATCATTAACCGTTTGGACTTAGTCTCTGGCAGAGAGGCAAGTGTGGTGCAGAAATCATTAACCATTTGGACTTCGTCTCTGGCACAGAGGCAAGTGCAGTGGAGAAATCATTAACCATTTGGAC
>JANJGN010002863.1:30000-35000 GCA_026770705.1 Isurus oxyrinchus
AGAGCACACCAGCTGGTCCACGTGCGATGTAAAAAGCGGGCAACCAGTTAGCAGACACGGCAGCCGGCAGGTAATTTAAGCCGCCCGCCCGCCCGCCCGGTAGTACGGCTGCATGTAGCTGCAGAGCAGCCAAGCGGCTGCTGAGAGTAAGTACTGAAGGGGAAATGGTTAACCGGTTAGCAGGCAGGGCAGCCGGCCGGTAATCGGAGCCGTCCACGCGGTACTACGGCTGCCGTTAGCTGCAGAACAGCCCAGCCGCTGCTGAGAGTGGGTAATGAAGGGGAAATGGGGAACCAGACAACAGGCAGCGCAGCCGACCGTTAATTACAGCCTCCCGCCGGGTAATACGGGTGCAGTAAACTGCAGAAGACGCCAGCAGGTCCAGGGAATGTGTCCAGGACGTGGAAATGGTGAACCGGTCAGCAGGAAGGTCAGCCGGCCGGTAGTACGGGTGCAGTCAGCAGCCGGCATCCCGAGCAGCTGAAAAGTCTTAAGCGCGGAATGGGGAAATCATTAACCAGTCAGCAAGCGGGCAGGGAAAGGGTGAAACGGCTTAAAATATCGAGGCGGCAAGGAAAAAATGACAACCGGGGGCGGGGCGGATTCACAGTCACCACGTGAGAGGGGCGGTGCCTGGAGGCCGGGCAGGCGGTTGGCCGAAGGCCCGATACTCCGGGTGCTGTCAGCATTTCGCTTGCCGAGCTGCTCAAAAGTCGAGGTGCAGAACGGCGAAATCATTAACCGGCAAGCGGATGCATGGCAGCGGGCAGGGAAGGGTCAAAACGGCCTGAAATACCGGAGCGGCGGGCCAAGATGGCTGCCGGGGGGGCGTATTCAGCGGTCGCACGTGACGGGGCGGTGCCTGGAGGCCGAGCCGCGCAAGCGCGATTTAAAGCGAGCAAAGTCCGAGCAGGAGCGATATCGTTGGCCATTCAGCCGGTTCGAGCCTGGTGGCCGAGGCGGCGAGGGTGGAACCGGGGAAAGGCTGGGTGTTCGGTGTCCGCCCGGGTGGTCCGGAGTTTTATTCGGGTTAGGGTTAGCGGTTAGGCTTAGGGCTGGGGTTAGGGTTGGGGCGTTAGGGTTAGGGGAAGTGTCAGGGGTAGGGTTAGAGTTAGGGGCTTGGCTGGGTGTTCGTGTCGGGGAAGGGGACAAGGCTAGTTTATTTTTGGCTCGGGGTTCGGGTTAGGGTTAGCGGTTAGGCTTAGGGCTGGGGTTAGGTTTGCGGCAAATGGTTTACCGGTTAGCAGGCAGGGTAGCCGGCCATTATTCAGGGCTTTCGGCATGGTAGTAAAGGTGCGCTGAGCTGCAGAACACAGCCGCTGGTCCACGGGATATGTACGGCACAGGGGAACCTGTGAACCAGTTAGCAGACAAGGCAGCCGACCGGTAATTATAGCCTCCCGCCGGGTAATAGAGGCGCAGTCAGCTGCAGAACACACCAGCAGGTCCACGGACTAAGTACAGAATGAGGACACGGGCAGCCGGTCAGCAGGCAGGGCTGCCGGCCGGTAATTACAGCCTCCCGCCCGGTCATAGGGGTGCAGTTAGCTGCAGAACACACCAGCAGGTCCAAGGACTAAGTACAGAATGAGGACACGGGCAGCCGGTCAGCAGGCAGGGATGCCGGCCTGCCATAGGGGTGCAGTTAGCTGCAGAACACACCAGCAGGTCCAAGGACTAAGGACAGAATGGGGACACGGGCAGCCAGTTAGCAGGCAGGGCTGCCGGCCGGTAATTACAGCCTCCCGCCCGGTCATAGGGGTGCAGTTAACTGCAGAACACACCAGCAGGTCCAGGGACTCAGTACCAAACGGGGAATCGGTTAAGCGGTTACCTGGCAGGGCAGCCGACCAGTAATCATAGCCTCCCGCCCGGTCGTAGGGGTGCAGTTAGCTGCAGAACACACCAGCAGGTCCAGGGAATGTGTGCAGGACGGGGAAATGCTTAACGGGTTAGCAGGCCGGGCAGCCGGCCGGTAGTTGGAGCCGCCCGCCCGGTCGTACGGGAGCCGTCATCAGCCGGCATCCCGAGCAGCTGAAAAGTCTAAGCGCAGAATGGGGACATGGTGAACCAGTCAGCCAGCGGGCAGGGAAGGGTCGAAACGGCCTGAAATACCGGGCCGGCGGGCCAAGATGGCTGCCGGGGGGCGTATTCAGGGCCCCCACGTGAGGGGCCGGGGCTGGGGGCCGAGCCGGGCAAGCGCGGTTGAGAAACAGCCGAGTCCGAGCAGGGGGAAATCATTAACCGGTGATCCGGTTCGACCCCCCCCCCGGTGGCCGAGGCGGGGAGGGTCGACCCGGGGAAAGGTTGGGTGTTCGGTGTCCCTCAGGGCGGTCCCGAGCGCGTCCTAAAATAATCCGGGCTCCTGGGCCCTTTTTTGAAAAAGAACCGGTCGGGGAGCGGGTGCAATCCGGAAGGCCTGGCGGGGCTTCGGTGCCTCTTCCTCGGTATGACTACCGGAGGGTCGTCGGCCTGAATGACGGTTGCATTTGCTGGCTGTGGAGGTTGGCGGGCTATCTGCAGAATAGGAGGAGGTGGCAAATCGAGAATGGGTCGACTTCGCCAAGTGCCTTCTCGAGCCTCCAGGTCTGCAGGGACCGACCCAGGCTGCCGCCAAACCGACCGGGAGGCCCCGCCGTCGGCCATTTTTGGTCATTTTCGGCATTTTTCGCCTCTTTCGGCCGGTCAAGAAAAGCGGCGGCCTGACACCCGGGCGTGCACGGGGAAGGCTCCCCCTCGCCGGGAGGACCGGAGTTTGCCCCGGAAACCTCCGGAAGCCGGCCGGGAAGGCGGCTTCGGCCCGATGCACCTCCGGCTGCGTCCGAAGGCCGGGGGAAGTGGCCCCTGGGCCCGTGTGAGGGAAATCCGTGCCAAGACGGAAGTCCATGAGGTCGGATCCGAAGCTTCTGCCGGGCCCCCCGGTGGAGGCATTCCCGCTAGGCGGGGCGAATCGGCCCGGCCACGGGGCGGGTTGCAATTGTTGGAGGGGGGCTGCCGGAGCTAGATAATGATTTCCCCTCGGTTCTCCCGATGGGGAAACGGCGAAAGGAGGTGTCGCGGGCTTTCGAGGCCTCCTCGGCGGCTGGACTACCGACCGACATCTCGGCTGCATTTGCTGGCTGGGGGGGTTGGCGGGGTATCTGCAGAATGGTAGGAGGTGGCAAGTCGAGAATCGGTCGACAGCTCCGAGTGCCGTCTCGAGCCTCCAGGTCCGCAGGGACCGATCCAGGCTGCCGCCTAACCGACCAGGAGGCCCCGCCGTCGGCCATTTTTGTCCATTTTCGGCATTTTTTACCGTCTTTCGGTCGGTCACGGAAAGCGGCGACCGGAAGCCCGGGCGTGCCCGGGGACGGCTCCCACTGGCCCCGGGGACCGGATTTGCCCCGGTCGGAGCCCCGGAAACGCACCCGAAGCCGGCCGGAGAAGGCGGCTAAGGGCAATGCACCTCGGATTGAATTTGCGCAACGGGGAAAGTGGCCTCGGGGCCCGCGAGGTGTGACGGTGTGCCTTCGGTAAGCTTCTGGAGAAATGGGTAACCAATGCACCTCGGACTGAATGTGCAGGACGTGCAACGGGGCCTCCGGGTCCGCGAGATATCGCAGGTTGGCCTCGGTAAGCCTCTGGAGAAATGGCTAACCAATGGGACAGTGGCCCTGAGAAATCATTAACCATTTGGACTTCGTCTCTGGCAGAGAGGCAAGTGTGGTGCAGAAATCATTAACCATTTGGACTTCGTCTCTGGCACAGAGGCAAGTGCAGTGGAGAAATCATTAACCATTTGGACTTAGTCTCTGGCAGCGAGGCAAGTGTGGTGCAGAAATCATTAACCATTTGGACTTCGTCTCTGGCAGCGAGGCAAGTGTGGCGGAGAAATCATTAACCGTTTGGACTTCGTCTCTGGCAGAGAGGCAAGTGTGGTGCAGAAATCATTAACCATTTGGACTTAGTCTCTGGCAGCGAGGCAAGTGTGGCGGAGAAATCATTAACCGTTTGGACTTAGTCTCTGGCAGAGAGGCAAGTGTGGTGCAGAAATCATTAACCATTTGGACTTCGTCTCTGGCACAGAGGCAAGTGCAGTGGAGAAATCATTAACCATTTGGACTTAGTCTCTGGCAGCGAGGCAAGTGTGGTGCAGAAATCATTAACCATTTGGACTTCGTCTCTGGCAGCGAGGCAAGTGTGGCGGAGAAATCATTAACCGTTTGGACTTCGTCTCTGGCAGAGAGGCAAGTGTGGTGCAGAAATCATTAACCATTTGGACTTAGTCTCTGGCAGCGAGGCAAGTGTGGCGGAGAAATCATTAACCGTTTGGACTTAGTCTCTGGCAGAGAGGCAAGTGTGGTGCAGAAATCATTAACCATTTGGACTTCGTCTCTGGCACAGAGGCAAGTGCAGTGGAGAAATCATTAACCATTTGGACTTAGTCTCTGGCAGCGAGGCAAGTGTGGTGCAGAAATCATTAACCATTTGGACTTCGTCTCTGGCACAGAGGCAAGTGCAGTGGAGAAATCATTAACCATTTGGACTTAGTCTCTGGCAGCGAGGCAAGTGTGGCGGAGAAATCATTAACCGTTTGGACTTCGTCTCTGGCAGAGAGGCAAGTGTGGTGCAGAAATCATTAACCATTTGGACTTAGTCTCTGGCAGCGAGGCAAGTGTGGCGGAGAAATCATTAACCGTTTGGACTTAGTCTCTGGCAGAGAGGCAAGTGTGGTGCAGAAATCATTAACCATTTGGACTTCGTCTCTGGCACAGAGGCAAGTGCAGTGGAGAAATCATTAACCATTTGGACTTAGTCTCTGGCAGCGAGGCAAGTGTGGCGGAGAAATCATTAACCATTTGGACTTCGTCTCTGGCAGAGAGGCAAGTGTGGCGGAGAAATCATTAACCGTTTGGACTTAGTCTCTGGCAGCGAGGCAAGTGTGGCGGAGAAATCATTAACCATTTGGACTTAGTCTGTGGCAGAGGCAAGTTTGGAAGAGAAATCAGTAACTAATAAAT
>JANJGN010002863.1:47500-52500 GCA_026770705.1 Isurus oxyrinchus
TGACAACCGGGGGCGGGGCGGATTCACAGTCACCACGTGAGAGGGGCGGTGCCTGGAGGCCGGGCAGGCGGTTGGCCGAAGGCCCGATACTCCGGGTGCTGTCAGCATTTCGCTTGCCGAGCTGCTCAAAAGTCGAGGTGCAGAACGGCGAAATCATTAACCGGCAAGCGGATGCATGGCAGCGGGCAGGGAAGGGTCAAAACGGCCTGAAATACCGGAGCGGCGGGCCAAGATGGCTGCCGGGGGGGCGTATTCAGCGGTCGCACGTGACGGGGCGGTGCCTGGAGGCCGAGCCGCGCAAGCGCGATTTAAAGCGAGCAAAGTCCGAGCAGGAGCGATATCGTTGGCCATTCAGCCGGTTCGAGCCTGGTGGCCGAGGCGGCGAGGGTGGAACCGGGGAAAGGCTGGGTGTTCGGTGTCCGCCCGGGTGGTCCGGAGTTTTATTCGGGTTAGGGTTAGCGGTTAGGCTTAGGGCTGGGGTTAGGGTTGGGGCGTTAGGGTTAGGGGAAGTGTCAGGGGTAGGGTTAGAGTTAGGGGCTTGGCTGGGTGTTCGTGTCGGGGAAGGGGACAAGGCTAGTTTATTTTTGGCTCGGGGTTCGGGTTAGGGTTAGCGGTTAGGCTTAGGGCTGGGGTTAGGTTTGCGGCAAATGGTTTACCGGTTAGCAGGCAGGGTAGCCGGCCATTATTCAGGGCTTTCGGCATGGTAGTAAAGGTGCGCTGAGCTGCAGAACACAGCCGCTGGTCCACGGGATATGTACGGCACAGGGGAACCTGTGAACCAGTTAGCAGACAAGGCAGCCGACCGGTAATTATAGCCTCCCGCCGGGTAATAGAGGCGCAGTCAGCTGCAGAACACACCAGCAGGTCCACGGACTAAGTACAGAATGAGGACACGGGCAGCCGGTCAGCAGGCAGGGCTGCCGGCCGGTAATTACAGCCTCCCGCCCGGTCATAGGGGTGCAGTTAGCTGCAGAACACACCAGCAGGTCCAAGGACTAAGTACAGAATGAGGACACGGGCAGCCGGTCAGCAGGCAGGGATGCCGGCCTGCCATAGGGGTGCAGTTAGCTGCAGAACACACCAGCAGGTCCAAGGACTAAGGACAGAATGGGGACACGGGCAGCCAGTTAGCAGGCAGGGCTGCCGGCCGGTAATTACAGCCTCCCGCCCGGTCATAGGGGTGCAGTTAACTGCAGAACACACCAGCAGGTCCAGGGACTCAGTACCAAACGGGGAATCGGTTAAGCGGTTACCTGGCAGGGCAGCCGACCAGTAATCATAGCCTCCCGCCCGGTCGTAGGGGTGCAGTTAGCTGCAGAACACACCAGCAGGTCCAGGGAATGTGTGCAGGACGGGGAAATGCTTAACGGGTTAGCAGGCCGGGCAGCCGGCCGGTAGTTGGAGCCGCCCGCCCGGTCGTACGGGAGCCGTCATCAGCCGGCATCCCGAGCAGCTGAAAAGTCTAAGCGCAGAATGGGGACATGGTGAACCAGTCAGCCAGCGGGCAGGGAAGGGTCGAAACGGCCTGAAATACCGGGCCGGCGGGCCAAGATGGCTGCCGGGGGGCGTATTCAGGGCCCCCACGTGAGGGGCCGGGGCTGGGGGCCGAGCCGGGCAAGCGCGGTTGAGAAACAGCCGAGTCCGAGCAGGGGGAAATCATTAACCGGTGATCCGGTTCGACCCCCCCCCCGGTGGCCGAGGCGGGGAGGGTCGACCCGGGGAAAGGTTGGGTGTTCGGTGTCCCTCAGGGCGGTCCCGAGCGCGTCCTAAAATAATCCGGGCTCTTGGGCCCTTTTTTGAAAAAGAACCGGTCGGGGAGCGGGTGCAATCCGGAAGGCCTGGCGGGGCTTCGGTGCCTCTTCCTCGGTATGACTACCGGAGGGTCGTCGGCCTGAATGACGGTTGCATTTGCTGGCTGTGGAGGTTGGCGGGCTATCTGCAGAATAGGAGGAGGTGGCAAATCGAGAATGGGTCGACTTCGCCAAGTGCCTTCTCGAGCCTCCAGGTCTGCAGGGACCGACCCAGGCTGCCGCCAAACCGACCGGGAGGCCCCGCCGTCGGCCATTTTTGGTCATTTTCGGCATTTTTCGCCTCTTTCGGCCGGTCAAGAAAAGCGGCGGCCTGACACCCGGGCGTGCACGGGGAAGGCTCCCCCTCGCCGGGAGGACCGGAGTTTGCCCCGGAAACCTCCGGAAGCCGGCCGGGAAGGCGGCTTCGGCCCGATGCACCTCCGGCTGCGTCCGAAGGCCGGGGGAAGTGGCCCCTGGGCCCGTGTGAGGGAAATCCGTGCCAAGACGGAAGTCCATGAGGTCGGATCCGAAGCTTCTGCCGGGCCCCCCGGTGGAGGCATTCCCGCTAGGCGGGGCGAATCGGCCCGGCCACGGGGCGGGTTGCAATTGTTGGAGGGGGGCTGCCGGAGCTAGATAATGATTTCCCCTCGGTTCTCCCGATGGGGAAACGGCGAAAGGAGGTGTCGCGGGCTTTCGAGGCCTCCTCGGCGGCTGGACTACCGACCGACATCTCGGCTGCATTTGCTGGCTGGGGGGGTTGGCGGGGTATCTGCAGAATGGTAGGAGGTGGCAAGTCGAGAATCGGTCGACAGCTCCGAGTGCCGTCTCGAGCCTCCAGGTCCGCAGGGACCGATCCAGGCTGCCGCCTAACCGACCAGGAGGCCCCGCCGTCGGCCATTTTTGTCCATTTTCGGCATTTTTTACCGTCTTTCGGTCGGTCACGGAAAGCGGCGACCGGAAGCCCGGGCGTGCCCGGGGACGGCTCCCACTGGCCCCGGGGACCGGATTTGCCCCGGTCGGAGCCCCGGAAACGCACCCGAAGCCGGCCGGAGAAGGCGGCTAAGGGCAATGCACCTCGGATTGAATTTGCGCAACGGGGAAAGTGGCCTCGGGGCCCGCGAGGTGTGACGGTGTGCCTTCGGTAAGCTTCTGGAGAAATGGGTAACCAATGCACCTCGGACTGAATGTGCAGGACGTGCAACGGGGCCCTCCGGGTCCGCGAGATATCGCAGGTTGGCCTCGGTAAGCCTCTGGAGAAATGGCTAACCAATGGGACAGTGGCCCTGAGAAATCATTAACCATTTGGACTTCGTCTCTGGCAGAGAGGCAAGTGTGGTGCAGAAATCATTAACCATTTGGACTTCGTCTCTGGCACAGAGGCAAGTGCAGTGGAGAAATCATTAACCATTTGGACTTAGTCTCTGGCAGCGAGGCAAGTGTGGTGCAGAAATCATTAACCATTTGGACTTCGTCTCTGCAGCGAGCAAGTGTGGCGGAGAAATCATTAACCGTTTGGACTTCGTCTCTGGCAGAGAGGCAAGTGTGGTGCAGAAATCATTAACCATTTGGACTTAGTCTCTGGCAGCGAGGCAAGTGTGGCGGAGAAATCATTAACCGTTTGGACTTAGTCTCTGGCAGAGAGGCAAGTGTGGTGCAGAAATCATTAACCATTTGGACTTCGTCTCTGGCACAGAGGCAAGTGCAGTGGAGAAATCATTAACCATTTGGACTTAGTCTCTGGCAGCGAGGCAAGTGTGGTGCAGAAATCATTAACCATTTGGACTTCGTCTCTGGCAGCGAGGCAAGTGTGGCGGAGAAATCATTAACCGTTTGGACTTCGTCTCTGGCAGAGAGGCAAGTGTGGTGCAGAAATCATTAACCATTTGGACTTAGTCTCTGGCAGCGAGGCAAGTGTGGCGGAGAAATCATTAACCGTTTGGACTTAGTCTCTGGCAGAGAGGCAAGTGTGGTGCAGAAATCATTAACCATTTGGACTTCGTCTCTGGCACAGAGGCAAGTGCAGTGGAGAAATCATTAACCATTTGGACTTAGTCTCTGGCAGCGAGGCAAGTGTGGTGCAGAAATCATTAACCATTTGGACTTCGTCTCTGGCACAGAGGCAAGTGCAGTGGAGAAATCATTAACCATTTGGACTTAGTCTCTGGCAGCGAGGCAAGTGTGGCGGAGAAATCATTAACCGTTTGGACTTCGTCTCTGGCAGAGAGGCAAGTGTGGTGCAGAAATCATTAACCATTTGGACTTAGTCTCTGGCAGCGAGGCAAGTGTGGCGGAGAAATCATTAACCGTTTGGACTTAGTCTCTGGCAGAGAGGCAAGTGTGGTGCAGAAATCATTAACCATTTGGACTTCGTCTCTGGCACAGAGGCAAGTGCAGTGGAGAAATCATTAACCATTTGGACTTAGTCTCTGGCAGCGAGGCAAGTGTGGCGGAGAAATCATTAACCATTTGGACTTCGTCTCTGGCAGAGAGGCAAGTGTGGCGGAGAAATCATTAACCGTTTGGACTTAGTCTCTGGCAGCGAGGCAAGTGTGGCGGAGAAATCATTAACCATTTGGACTTAGTCTGTGGCAGAGGCAAGTTTGGAAGAGAAATCAGTAACTAATAAATAAAATGCACCCAGATTGCATTCGCCGGCCGTGGAAAGTGTCTCCTGGGCCCGGGAGAACAAAATCCGTGCTCAGACGGAAGCGTATGGCGTCGAATCCGAGGCTCTTGCCCGGCTCGCAGTGGGGGTATTCCCCTGAGAGTAGCGAATCGGCCCGACGGCTGGGTCGGTTGCAATTTTTGGCATGGTACTCGTCCAGCTCATTAATGATTTCCCTTCGGTTCTCCCGAAGAGGGAAACGGCAAAATGGCGCTTTGCGGGCTTTTGAGGCCTCCTGGACGGTAGGGCTACCGCCCCACCTCTCGGGTGCAATTGTTGGCCGGGGGGATTGGCGGGGTACCCGGAGAATTTCGGGGACACGATTTTCAGAACATTTTAAGGCAACGGTCACACTTTAAAAATGCCTAAAAAAGTGCGACTTTGAGGAAGGTCAACTATTTCAAATAGAACACCTTCCAATGACCTCTCGGAAGTCCAAAATGACGATGTAAGTGCAATTTATGCGGGCTTTCCGAGCTATGTTGTCGGTCTGAAAAATCGTCCGGGGCCCAGGCCGGTGGTAACCCTGGTTTCAATAATTTTGT